>JFGW01000365.1:0-24975 GCA_000729825.1 Epichloe sp. AL9924
GGGGGTCGGCTTTCTTATATAGAAAAGTCCAGCTGAAACTGAGTTCATTGAGGCGCTCAAAATTCTTTTTCTTCATCTAAAGGAATGCAACTATGAGCATACAAGCGAGGCACTCAAAGGCTAATTTGTATGAAGCACCCTTAATACGGTTTCCCTCCGCAGAAACTAAGAGAAAAATCATCCCAGAATAAGCTCTCGTCACACTCGATAAAGTATAATGATGCGGGTGAATCCACTTCAATTTGGGCGTAGAAACCTGTCGAAAGGCGTTTTGTGTGTAGAATCCTTCATTTGACTTTCTTCTAAGGAACGTCGAGAGCTAATTTACCTGCACTGGACCAGCCCCCTGAACCCTGAATCTTGGTCCGTCCAAGAATTCAAGGTAGAGTTCTAGAGAGAAAGCTAAGCTTCCCAAACCTGCCTTTGCTCAAGGACAGATGGAAAGAATTCCCAAGCCAGCGTCCAAGCCCAGAACAACAACTGTCGGAAGATGGGAGCGAAGCATGACACTGTTGCTCAGAAAGCAAACGGCTTTTGCATTCCTTTTGCATTCTAGGAGTTGCGAGAAGTTGGAGAACTCTATTTGAGCGGGAGAGCTTGTTCTGCCTTGGTAGCGGCATTCAGACTTTTGCAGTCGAAAAAAAAATTCGTAAATACGAAAGTCTGTTGAAGCCTCATCCATTCCCAACTTCTTTGATATGCTCCGTGGCTGTAGTAGGAACAAGGGACTTCCTTTCTCTTCCCTCTCTCAGCAAACTAATCAGGTAAGCCACGCAGGGCTAGTATTATGGGGTCACGTTGTAATCGTTGATGAGCTGTCCACCCTCCAATCAACGATGAGTCTTTCACTGCATTAGGCAAAAAGCCCGTTCCACTCTGACTTTTTTTTCATCTAGGTGGAAATTGGAATCCAACGCCCCAGTCACATATCACGTGACGTGGAGTGCACACATGTGTCACCCACACGTCTCCCTCTCACAACATCCATCGCCTCTTACATGGACGGCAGGGCGTAATACGTCTTCGACTTCAACTCGTCATGGATGCACATTACTCAAACAAAGCCGCTTCGCTCCGCCTTCACCTTCTTCGTAGGTTATCCCACCTGTGCTATAATTTGTCTACCCGATCCCCGTCACGCCCGTCACAAAGCAAACTGCGAGAACGGGGCGCAGTTGGTAGTTTTAGTGGAGTGCATGCATAGTGGAAGCATTTGGAAATTAGGCAGAGGAATTCAAAATGGTTTCTTTTCTACATTACATACTCCGTATATGCATTCACTTTCCCACTAGCTGAGTTTAGCTACTAAAACTAATGTCTATTACCACAATTCCAATGCACTAGCCATAGCCATGAAGGAAAAATGAAGTTTTTTGAAAATTAGTAACACTTGTTTGTATACATGCTTTTCCAATGCTAATTTCTTCTATAAACTTCAAAAAGGCAGACGAGTCGCAAAACCAAGTTCGCCCCGATGTACCAGGGACTCGAACCCTGAACCTTAGTCTTAGGAGGACTACGCGCTACCATTGCGCCAGCACACCTATAGAAAGGCGTCCCCTTATTGTACACCACGTATTTTTGAGTGTCATCAGGGCCCCCATTAGCGACTTCATGTGATCAATTACAGTATTATGATGGCACTCGCAGCCCGCTGCCATGCAATCTGACACAGCGAGCTACCGGACTTGGCTTCGACCCCAACGGTGCTGTGCTGGTCAACCCCACCAAGCAACGCCCCTCCAAGGACACGACAACAACAACAACTTCGCCCAACATCAAAGCATAATCACAGCTACCCATCGTCGTTGCCAAAGATAAAAAAAATAATAACAATAAAAACAAAACAAAACGATGAACCACATAACCGACGTCAACGAGCCCTTCCCGACGCCCGACGACCTCGCGTCCGCCACCAAAACACACACCCAAGGCCCCTTCACCATCTCGACGCGCAAGCTGCCCATCTCCAAGGCCGGCGCCATCGACCGACTCACCGCCAAGCTGGGCATCCCCGTCCCCGAAATGATCTTCGGCGACAACCTCGTGTCCGTCGCGCACCGCCCCACAGGATGGTCCATCGAGTTCAACGCCCCCGACGCGCTCGACGCCGTCGACAAGACCGACAAGCACATGCTCAGAGTCGCCCACGCGCGGGACTGGGAGAGCACGCGCGAGACGCAGACCCAGAAGATCAAGGAGGTCGTCAAGCCCTACGACTGGAGCTACTCGACCACGTACGCCGGCTCAGTCACCTCGCCGCCACCAGAGCTCAAGCCCTCGGCCGAGGCCAAGATCCCCATCGAGCTGCTCAAGCGCCGCGACCCCATCCTGTTCTTTGACGAGGTCGTCCTGTACGAAAGCGAGCTCGACGACAACGGCATCTCCATCTACAGCGCCAAGGTGCGGGTCCACGAGAAGAGGATGCTGCTGCTGTGCAGGCTGTTCATGCGCTTGGACAACGTCGTTGTTCGGATTCGCGACACAAGAGTATATGTGGACTTTGAGGCGCAGCATGTTATACGGGAGTATACGGCCAAGGAGGCAGAATTCGAGGACGTCAAGAAGGTGAGAAAAAAAAAATTTCTATTCTCGTTTTAGTCTTCTCTCTCTTCTTCTCCCATTCTTGTCACAAAGCCACTAGCTGACTCTTACTAATTATTATTCTTGACTGTACAGAAATTGTACACGTCGGGCCTATCACCAGACGATATCACCGCCGGGATGCGGGACCCAAACCAATTGGATCCTTTACTGGGGACGGTCGAGCAGAGGACCGAAGAGGTGCGCCTAGGGGTGTGACGAGGTTATAGAAGCCAACAAGTCATCACAAGGGCGTTCATGGCGTTGAAGGAATTCTCATTTCCGGGTCCTTTTCATTTTCTCACGGGTACTTTCTTATTTTCCATTGCTGAGTACGGAAACTCGTTATCCTTTCTTGACGAACAGCGATGAAGAAAGCTTCATAGTAGCAACAGAGACGTTTTTTGTTCCCATCAAAACCTGTTGCCCCCCTCGGTGCCGAACCACATAGCATGCCACCTACTCCGTACACTGACGCCCATTTTGCTTCAAACACGCCATAATTTCGTAATGTTTTTAAGAAGAAGGGGACGAAAACAAACCATCGCCAGTCTGATATGTCGTGACCTAGCGAGCACCCTGAGGAGACGGCGGCTCTGCCACCTCCTCGAATGAGAGCTCCCACTGGTCTACTTCTTTGAATTTCTGGGAAGCCTTCTTCAGTTCTTCTGCGTTTTGGACATCCGGTAAAACAGCACTCTCGTCAAAGGTGTCGTCGGGGAGAGGTTGAAACTGGCTGTTGTCATGCTCATGCTCATCCTCGTCTCCGTCATCGTTCTCCTTGTCTTCGCTGCTGCGATATGTCTTGTTCACGGCCCTGGCTGAACGGCGTACCGACCCTGGAGTCTGCTTTGGTTTCAGGACCGTATTCGCTCGCGATTGACCACCCTCTCGAGAGGCGGCCCGACTGGGTGGTCGACGGGTTTTGCGTCTCCGTGACCGTGACCGAGCACTCTCGTGGAAAGGCTCGTCGTCTTCGTCTTCGTCGTCGTCGTCGTCGTTGTCGTCGTCGTCGTCGTCAGATGAACTTGCACCACCACCGCTATCAATGTCAAACTTATCGCGATTTCGCTTGTAGCTGCGCTTGGGAAGGAGACTCGTTAGGTCTGCGGTGGTGATTTTGGAACAACGCTGGCGCTTTTTGGCAGCGCCTCGGCCTCTCGTAGCTGCTGCCAAATTGGGCGAGTGTGTCAGGGAAGGTGGTGTAGAGACGTCCGAGAGGTTGCCGTGGTTGCGGAGCGGCGTGGTTACAGAGGGCCGTCGGCGCTTCTTCGCCAGCGTATGTATATCCGGCCAGATGCCGTCGTCGTCGGCTTCCGAGTCGCTGCTCGCAGGTGGAGCTGTAATCTCATCCATATTTACAGGAGTGACTGGTCTGACGAAGCGACCGGGGGGGGGCGATGGAGATGGCACATCAGACAGCTCAGAGTCACTGTCGATGACCAGGCCACCATTTGCTTCGACACGACTGACTTTTGAGGGTCGAGCACTTTCGGACTGCGCGGCATCGTCACTGTTTCGCTTCCTCGTGGACCGTCTCCGGAGCTCGGGGGAGGGCCGTCGTTCTGCGAGCTGTTGGCTTTTGCGTGACTGACGTCTGTTCTTTGATGGCGTCGACTCTGCCTCGGGCGCTAATTCACCCTCGCTTTCCAATCCTGAGTCGCGAGCGACGCTGCCCGCCCTACTACTCGCTCTGCTGCCCGCGACGCTGCCGGTTTGCGATCGGGCGCGTCGTGACCTTCCCAAGATACTGGGCTGCCGGGCACGACGTCTGAAGACACCAATGTTGAAGGAGGAGCTGACACCAGAGGTGTTGCCTGCCCTGCTGCTGGGCCTGATGGGTGGGTCATTGCGTCCGATAATGCTAGATTGCCGTGATCTCGGTCTCGTCTTGAAGTGACTCAGTGTCGCCGAGGAGCTTGCTCCTGAAGGGGGGGCCTCGGGAACATCTCCGTCTGCAAAGCTGTCGCCGAGATCCCCAAACACGCTGTCATCTGCTAGATCCAGCCCGGTGGTGTCTCTTCTTGCCGACGGCGTAGTCATGGTGCGTCGGCCCATCTCAACAGAGCTCCTTGTGTTGTCGTCGTCTGGGCCGCTCGTGAAGGTGGGATCCTCATTCGCGAGACGATCCAGGGCCGCATCTCGGCTTCGTTGGGCAGCACGCAGAGCATTCTCCTCGTCGAGACTGTTGCGGGTCCCCGTGGAGCGAGTTGCTCTTGCGCGGCTCCTGGTGCGGCCTCTTCGGTCATCGTTGTCGTCAAGGTTTTTGGCGGTGGTGGCGGCGGCGGATTCAGACGGCCTTGTATTGTTCGCTGGTGGCGCTTGCCGCGCTCTCTTCGGTCTCGGCATGCTGATATATCCAAAAAAAAAAAAAAAAAAAAAGGAAAAAAAGAAAACCAAATCTCCACAAAGCTTGACAGCTGACCACAATGAATGATTGTCTGCAGTACGTATAGAACGAGGTGGAACTGACTTGGGATGTTGTGGATGCGACATGAAGGTGCGTTGCGCGTGAAGTGGGTTGTGGATATTTTGGACGGACAGAAAAGTCACAAGTGCCGTCTCTACTGCTGGGGCCTGGGACGCGTCTGGTCGCGACGCGGCGTGGGTGGGGCCCAGGTTCCGCATGGGTTGGCGAACTTATCATTAATACTCCCGTACTGCTCGCAATGGTGTCATTGACGTCTTTTGATATCAGCATGCAGGTACTCCGTACTCCGTGATGATATGCTCACTGTGGAGAAAAGTCGATGAGGTTATTTTATCTTCGGCTCCTGCGCTTATCTACTCACGGAGTGCTTTCCCCTTAAAAAGCTCAACGCCTGCTCGTGTACACACACACACGTGTCTGTTTTACAAATTTTACAATGTGCGAACCCGGAGAGATTCTTGATTCTTCAAATTAGCGCCTGGCCCATGAACATGCTGTTCTTCACCTCTGACACCACGTCCTTTCGATCGTTATTGCCGACAAGCACAATGCCTCTGCCGCGTCGCCCCATGCGCCCCGCGCGACCCAAGCGGTGAATGAAGTCGATCGTGGTATGAGGAACGTCGTACAGGATGACGTGCCTGACCGCCACGGTATCAATGCCTCTCGATGCCAAGTCCGTGACGACCAATGCCTTCACGTTGGGCAGAGAGCGCTTGCGACCACTTGCAGGTGCCGGGGCGGTGATTCGTAGTGGTTCGGGTGATGTAAACATGCCGAGTACTTCTCCATGTCGTTTTTCGGGCGTGTCCCTGTGAAGGGCCTTCGCGTCAATGCCCTTGGAACGCAAGTATTCCGCCACTTCCTCCGTCCTTTCTCGCTCATTGACGAAAACCAGTACGCGGCGAACATCAATTTCTCCCTTTACGGGGCCTTCGTGAGCAGATGCCTCTCTGCCAATGGTGTATAGTGCGTCGGCACATGCGAGATCCTTGTTATTACGGTAAGGGTCTTTGGAGACATCAATGACACCGAGCTGGACGCGTCGTGGGATGGCATGCAGGTTGGGCGTGGTGATGCGCACCATCTTGGGGTAATTCGTGGCTAGGTAATTGTTGAGTTTCCTCGGGATGGTTGCAGAGCAGCACACAAACTTCTTGAGGGACGGCATGGCTCGCTCGACGATGCTTGTGGTGACTGGTGCAAAACTCCTGTCGAATAGCGAATCCGCTTCATCAACGATGAGGTGGGAGACTCGGGACAAGATGTTGGGGTCCGAGTCTGCCATGGATGCAAGCAAGTGCGGCGTGGCTACGACGACGTCGACGCCTTTTGCGCCGTACATGTTGCGCTGGATCTGCTGCGCCTTGAGATCGGAAGAGATCATTTCTGTCTTGAACTTGGCCACATGTGACAAAGCCTTGGACACTTTGAGGACCTGTTGCGCAAGCTCGGCAGTTGGCACTAACACCACAGCCTTTGGCCGCGCGAGGGTGGGATGCGGCTCTTCGAACAGCTTGCCCTTGAAGTTTTCGGCCTGCTGCCGTTCTTTCTCAGTCTCGACTCGTTCCTTGTACGCCTTGATGTCGGGGTCTTCGGCTTCCGCTATCTTGAGCGCATCGATGGCCGGCAGCAGATATGCCAATGTCTTTCCCGAGCCCGTCTCAGCTGCCAGCAGGAAGGACTCCAGATCTTGGCTTGAATTTTTTGCAGCTTCGGGCCCGGTTTGCCCCAACAATGCTGGAATGGCCAACCGTTGCACGGGTGTCGGCCGAATGTCCACCATGTTTTTGAAAAGTTCATCGGATACAGCTGATTTGAGCGCCGGCAGCAAATCAAATTGATCAAACGATTCATATGATGACATCTTCACTTTCAAGGTTGTTCGCTTGCCGTAGGATACAGTGGCTAAGGCACGCTGCATCTTGAGCGCCTTGCGGTCGTCGGGTGTGCGTCGGTCATGACGCCGGGTCGAGGAATCCCTGCCGTCCTCTCTGGGCGGCCCTCGTGGCGATTTGGCGCGGCTCGGATCGAAGTTTGCAACTCGTCGGTTCATGCCAGCAAATGGGCCATCTATCGAATCTTTTCGTGACTTGCGCTTGTCGTCTGAAGCGGGAGATCGGTAGACTCTGTCGGACAGCACCATGCGAGACGGGCGTGATTTGGCTTGTCGCGTGAAGAATCTTTGAGCAGAACCAGGCTGAATGAGCGCCCTCGGTGCCATCCGCCTACCAAGCGTCGAAATGCATAGTGAGCAGACCGGGTTGGCGGCCATCGTCTGCATTTTTGCAGTGATGACTGCGAAACTTGAGGCGAGCTCCCTCAACGAGTCTGAACATTTTTCAAGCTCTCAGAGCTTTGGAGCAAACACGGACGGACCAATCAACGGCTGGGGGCTGGAGGTACGAGTGGGGCCGTCGCCACTTCTCCTCTCAGGTTTTTCGAGCCGGAAAGCAATAAACATAATACAATTTAGTCCGTACAAATGGACACCTCCCGTGCAGCCATCGTCAACCCCGCATCGACTATTTTTTGAGGCATTAAATCGCTCCAGCTCGAACACAATCGCCAACCAAGAGGATGGCCCGAATACGGAAACGGTTCCAAACGCCCCCCCTTGCAAGATCGACAATCCCAACCCGGCTGCCGAGGGCATCTAGGCTGAAGAACTGGATCGAAGGCCTGGATTTTGCGGTTTTCGGACGGTCAGGAGAGGGAGTTGGCGGAGAGTCGAACCTGGTCAAGATGGGCCAGGATGCCGGTGATGCCGGTGACTCTTTGCAGGGGTAGCAGCGTAGCAGGAAGTCCCAAATATGAACAACTCAACGGTTTCACTAATTGTATTGTACATCCTCTCTCCATATTACCCCCAAACAGCTTTTCATCACAACTCGCCTCTTGCTCCCCTCGACCCCTTCCCCACGGGGAGATTCGCCCGCGTCGTCTCCGCACTCTCATACAAGCAACACCAAACTCGATGGTCTGAATGACTTCAAGAACGTCAATGACCAGATCGTTTGTTCAAGACCCAAGGTTGCATTATCTGCTGCTACACGATCAAACCACAGGAAATAGCGGGAACACCATCAAAAGTGAACAAACAGCACTGCTCGATTGTCTCCATCTTAACAAACTTATGCCTAGACCGTGTTCATTGTCAAGCCCCCATCGTCATCGGTGCCCTCGTAGCTACTACTGTTTGTCGAGACTGTTTGACTTTTCTTACTTTCCCCATGCTTCAATAAAGCGTTTGCATCTTCCGAGGCTTTTGGTTCCTCGGCGATACAGCCCAACGATACTGCAGATCTAGGGCGACCGAAACTACTCCGCGAAGTTCTGGTATCTCTCCTCCTTGATGACGAGGGACCTAGGGAGAAGTCGTTTTCATCTGACGAGTCCACGCTCGTCCCCCTTGATGTCGTTACGGCGGAGTGCTGTCCATCGTCCAGACTAGCTCGCCCTTCTTCTGCACTAGACTGGATCTTCCTCAAAGTATCAAGCACTGACTCTCTATCGGATGGAAAATTCTCTACTGTGGGGTCGGCGATATCCACATCGTCAGCAACGCTTCCTCCGCTATCCGATGGCAGAGACGTTGATGATCCCGGGCTTTTTACAACATTGTTATGATCGATCCCAGCGCCGACAAATTCGTAGGCACCAAATGATTCATGCGCGAAAAGAGGGGTATCAATTTGTTGCTCTGTCGTTTCGTCCGTAGATGCATCATCCCGTGGCAGCACCAGGGGCGATGGCTTGAGAAAATGCTACTGAGCGATCAGTGTGAATGTCAGGATAGACGGACCTTTTACTATCAAAGGGGTCAAAGGCACTTACACTGTCCAGTTTTGCAGCCGTGTCGGCAACTTCAGCAGCAACCGCTGCCACTTGCTTGACGGGAGTCCCGGATCTTTGTTCTGCGTCTATCATCTTGTCCCGGAACACGTTAGGTGGCAATGACTTGGGGCCTGAAGCTGCGATAGCCGGGTTTCCTCCTGTGGCTGCTCGACTGCTACACTGTTCTGTAGCCTCGACAACAGGCGTGGGAATTCTGTCCCCAGTGTTGCTATTAACGGGCACTCGGAGAAGATTACAGCGTTGTCCGAGATGATCGTGGGCTACAGATCGTCAGCTAGTATTCGTCTTCAAGGCTTACTTTCAAATGCAGGCTACAAACCAATTGTGGCGTGCTCATCAAGAAACCAGTCATGTCCACTACCGGCTCTGAATTTATACCGGTATTCCTTTCCGGGCTCCACGGGGATCTGAATAGCGAAGTGATGCTCTCCGGCCTCATCAGTCACGCTATGCATCTCTTGAAGCTCCCACTGCGGGTCTGCGAATGAGCCAGCCACGAAAACCGGAGGTGCAAGACCTCTTCTTCGATAGCTGACAGTGACGGTTGTTTTGCTCGTTGACATGATTGCAAGAGGGGCGTATCCAGAATGAGCAGTGCTATGAGAAAGGCAAAAAACACGTCGTCTGAAGATGGCGGTGGGTTGGGCTTCTAAGTGTACTTGTAAAGTTGTAGGGATTCGGGGGAGAGGGTTTTGAGAGTCTCAAGTCGTCGAACAGTCGATCGACGGAAGGATGGGAAAGGTAAGGAAGGCTATGGTGGTCCAGCCTGCTGCTTCCCCGCCTTCAGAATCGGGCGCCTCGGATGGGACGTCATGGCCCGGTTCGCGAAGAAAATGTACATATCGAAGCCCAGTCTTGCGCAGCCCAGCCAGTGCAAACGTCGGTGGTTTGGTGGCGTTAGCGTGGCACCACATACGCCATATGCACGTGTTGCCAGCACAATTGTGGATCGTCTCTCCACGCCATCTACTTACATTATGGGCTTTGACGTATGTATTACGTTGCAACGAATAAGGAGGCGCAGCTGACAACGTAGCTCCCCACAATTCAATCGCATGTCAAAAATTCCACCGAAATCCTCAGCGGCGCAGCTTTCACCTACCTCATGCCTCATTGTGTGAATCTGCCATTCGTTGTACATGCCTCCTCGGCGCCCGCATCTCTATAATGTCAATCCCGCCGCAGCTCATCCGCGTCAAGCGCAAGCGGGTACAGGAAATGCCTGTGACCTTTCTTCGTATGGCCCTCTCGTCAAGCTGTCCTCATTGTTTCCGCGTGTCCGCTTGCTTGTCTGACCATCACTAGAATTTGACCAGGATTCATCAAAAAGGCATCGCAGTGGACGCGATTGGGCCTACCAAAGACGAGAAACTACAAATCCTCCGCTCGCACTGGACAGCAAGTATACGCAACCCGTCATTCACGTATCAAGGCCAGACGATGCGCAGAGCCCCAATGGAAGACAGAATGGGGGTCAAGCATCTCAGAAACCAGAGAAGCGCCCGACAAGTGCCGCAGGGCTTCTTGAGCCCCGGAGATTTCATGTGTCCCGAACTATGCTCGCCAAAAGCACGAATCAAAACCTGGGTTCAGGTGGCGTTTCGAAGAAAAACCGATACAGCCCAGCCATATTTGTCGAATCGGCTCGAAAAAAAATGATACCGAAAACCCGACGAAGCCTTGCAGCAGGACAATTGCCCGCAAAAGTTGAGAGTAGGATGAGCACTCCCGATGCGACTCCTGAAGAAACCATGGTAGAGCAGCGACAGCTCAAGCGACCAGGTATAGCAGCAGGTAAAGCCCGTCCAGCAGCAGCAGCAACAACAACATCAACACCAGAGCAGCAGCCATCAATCGGATCACCCTTGCCTGAATCCCTCATGAATCGTCACAACGAGGACATGGAAAAGATAGCCAATGACATGAACCGGTGGGTTCTGAACGAGCTCGGCGACAACTTGCAAAATATGGAACAGGAGAATCGGCCGCTACGCTTCAAGCCAAAAAGCCCTGCGAAGCGTTACCATGAACGACACCCAGGTCTGGCCGTCCAAACACCAACAAGGCAAATCGATGATGCAATGAGCGACCTCAGTGATGACGACGACGACGACGACGACGACGACGACGAATGGATCATTGAAGAATATGTTCGTATTCCTGCACACTCAGTCGCACTGGACGTGCTGCCTACAGATGTCGGTATCTTAGTGCTCTATGAGAAGGAGAAGAGCATGTTCTTCTTTGGCTCGGAGCTCGACGAGGATGAAGAGCTGGGAGAAGATGACGAAGACGAAAATGGTAAGTCAAACCTACCCATCACTTGCGCACAATGGCTTGTCTCGCCCGAGCCCTGGGACCCGTAACTATCAATACTTACCTTCTGGATAGCGGAGAACTACTACACCGCCGATTATCCAGAGGAAGAAGCAGACTCTGGCGATGAATACGGGCGTCAGGCCTACGTATTCCGCCAGGGGAACAACTCTGACGATGACGACTTGGACGACGTTGAGGAATTCGACAACGACTTCTACGAAGAACAAGACGAGATGGTCCTGGAAGGCGATGCAGACGAGGACGATGACGCCAGGATGGCTCGCATCAGAGAATTCATGAAACGAAATTCGGCGTTTCAATATCGGTAGAAGAGTACCGCTTCAGATGGCATTCGACTGATGGACAGACATTACCCATGGCGATCCCGCTCATACCATCTCTCGACATAATAGAACAGACGTTGGCAACCCCATCATTCAGGACTACATGGCCAGCTCCACCAGCACCCATGAACATCATCCCAACCAGAGCGAGCCATGCGCGCGCACACCATGCTCTCACGTCTCAGCAAGGATCGCACACCTTTTCCACCACACGAGTCACGTTGCGATCCAAGAAGAGAAAAACATTCGGTAGAGTTCATGAATTTCCCGCAAACAGGAGAACATGCAAACTAGTTGTGCGCCGCACGGCCTGTTGAACAAGGTCTGGTGGACGAAGCTATGGTCAGCCAGCGACCGCGAGTTATCGTGCATGTTTGCAAGAAGTTGCTCAGCGTCATCGCGTGCCTATTTATATGCCGCGAATGAATCATAGCTTTTATATGGAACGAGGTGGAGCATTGTACTTTACCTGGCCTTCCTCTGTTGCATTTGATCGAACAACACGTTTCGTGGATGTGAATCCCTATTCCGGCACAGAACATTACAGGGCACGGGGTAGAGTAGCATTGCCAGAGTAGATATCGGACATCCAACACCATCATCCCTTCGCCGTCACGATGACATTATCAACTACAAGAGCAAGAATAAGTTGGGATTGCACAGACAAAACAAGGTTAAGTTCAGGATGCGTGAACATAATATTTATCTAGTTGGTGGCTAGTGCACAAGATTGCCTGAAGAAGAGAAAACACTCATTTGCACGCCATTATGCGTACAGACGTCATGCCATTTCGTCGTAGACGTCACACTCATACCTTCTTCATCGTGGGTTTTCTTGGTGTGTACTGGAGAGAAAACAATATAGAAACAAGAGAAGAGGAAGTGAGTGTACATGTAGGCCGATTTACCCACAGTAGATTGTGCACAGGAACAGGATCAGAGCAAAGACCAAAGGCACTGGCAGCGCTAATCCAACATGTCGTCAAGGCCTCGTCAGTCCACCGTGGTTGATGTATCTATACTATAGCCCGAAAAAAATACGCAGGACCCGCAGGATCAACTTAGGCCGTAAATGCTTTTTTTAGAGACAAAGGGAAGTATGAACAAGTCCGACCGCCTACCATAAGAGGGCTGGGTGTTGTACAGAAAAAAGGACGCCGTGTCGTTAAAAAAGAGTTGTCGTCGCCGAGTCATGTTCGTGAAAGGATGTGATTGCTCAGAGCTTGAGTCGTCTCAGTTCTTTTCTCTTTCTTCGCTCACGTCTATCGCGGTACTGCATTGCCCTCTTGGCAGCTGGTTACAGACGTTAGTGTACTGCAAAGACATCACATTGGGCAGAAAGAATGTATAACATACCCCAGTCTTGCGATTTGCGCTTCAGCTCCGGGTCTACCCAAGAGTAGTGGATGGCGCGTTCCGGGTAGCGCTGTGCAAGGCCAAGTGGCTCCATGGGCTTATCCTGGCTATCTCTCTCCCGGCACTTGATGCTGATATGCTTGGGCTCCATGTCTTCCTCGTTCTCGAAAATCAACCAGCCGTCTTGGTCCCAAAGGGGAATTCTTTGGTTCATACGATAGTACCAGGCTTGCAGCCCCTGAACTGTTCTCTCGGGAGTTCTGCCGAACATGGATGCGAAGTCTTGCTTGATGCGTTGCCATTTCAGCTTCTTATCATGCCAGGCATAGATGATGAAATCCCCCTCTTCGGTAGTGTACTTCTGATTAATGTGTCTGTTCTCGCTGTCTGGTGGGGGGCTTGGGTACCCATCCAGGTGAGAGCCGCCACGCAGGTAAGGATCGCTCATGTGATATGGTGAGTAGTTGTCCTGGGAGACATAGGCCGGCATGGGAGGCATTGACTGGGGGAGCATGGAACTTCTTCTCAGACTGAGAAGAGGAGATGGGGGCGTGTAAGGCCGGGCAGGACCATACGATCTCGCCAATGCCTCAACTCCAAGGTCAAATTCCTCCAGGCTGGGAAGCTTGACAGGTGATGTACTTGGAGCTTCCAGTCGAGCAATGCTAGGAAGGGGTGAGCAATCCCTAGACACATTCAAGAATGGGCCTGCGAGAGGTTTGGAGTTAGCAAGTATGTCGGGCTGTCAGGTCAGAGGCCGAATGAGAGGAACGTACCTTCGATTTTCAATCGTGGGCTTCCAGATGTCGACTCTGGTGGAGTATGGGGGTGACTTGAGAGCTTGGGGAGAGTGATGAAAGGAATGTCGTCTGACAATCTCCTTGGTGTAGAGGTCTCGACATGAGTTATGGCTCTAATTCCCATCTTTGCACTGCAGACAGGCGAGGAGTCGCCACATTGCCGCGGTCTTCGAAATGTTGAGTGCATTGTGCAGCGATATCTCCCGGAAGAATCGTACTTCGGCCGTGTATTTTCCAACTCGATATAATGATGTAAGTCGATGCGTAAGCTGTATATAAGACTGACAGTGGGTCGAACAGAATCGTGAGCTTGTTCAAGACACGAAAGGGTTCGATGAGCGAGCAAACGAGGGAGAAGGTGGGTTCAGTGGTTATGAATGCGTCTAAAGATGATGAGCACGGCAAGCATATAAAGGAGCGGCTGCTTGACGACTTCGGAAGTCGATGACACGAACACGAGGGCGAGAGGGGGGCCCTGTTTTTGTACTCCATGAGGTGTCGAGACCCTGGTGATCGATCGGGCAGCGTCTGATCACTTTGCTAATAACGCACCATTTTCCTTCTTTTCTGGCGAGCACTGTACAGAACTGAACTGTACGGTACCTGGATACCTGGATACCTGGATCAACATGATGGAGTGCGCAAGAGCAAGAGGGTAGGACAAATGATTGTCTCGATGTGGAGGGGGGTCTGTGTGTCTGCCTTCCCCTGCTCAGCGCTGAACTGGTCCGGCGGGCAAGCAGAGACCTGACTAGGCGTAGGGTGCGGAGGGTGAGACCAGTCCAAAAAAAAATAAAAAAATAAACCCCCCATCGAAAAGCAGGGTGGATCATCGTGCAGAAATCGACATAATGAACGGTACCTGCGGCGGCGGAGAAACAAAGAAACAAGTCGTGTCGACGCCGCCAGATGCAGTCTTGCAAACCGGCTTCTGCTTGGCCTCTGCTTGGCCTGGCCTGTGCCTGTGCCCTGCAGCTGCACCGACGACGCCTCTTCATTATTCCCAACGTCGCTGTGGAGGAGATTACCAAGTCGGGCTAGTTGGCGGGGTGCCGCCCACCGGGGCAGGGGGAGACAATAGAGATAGAGACGCGATGCGCATCCATCTATCAATTGGTCATGGCCGTGTGCCCAACACAAACAGACTCATCCGTACAATCGACGACGTTCCTGTCCTGCCACTACGCGCAATTCGCCCCGAGTGAACCACCGCTGCGGATTGCGAAGCAAGGGACAAGACCCTGTATCAAATCCATAATTTGCCATACATTAGTCTCGAGCTACAAAGCTCCGAGCATCACGACTCACATTTTCTCCCTCGGAGAAAACTGTGCAGCACTAAAAAAAGTTCGATCCTCCTTTGGGATGTACGCTGGCCATGTGGAGTCAAGTGGTTTAGGACACACACATCCACGATACGACCGGCCGTCGTCTCACTCACAGAACACCAAGAAAGCCACCTGGGCCCAGGTCATATCCAGTGTCAAGCCGTGGGCTGGCTTTTCCCACCTTGCCAGAGCCAGGTTGGATAGTCTGAGTGCGCTGGCCAGGTGTTCTTTCAACCTGGTTTATGCCAGGGTTGCCGCTTCATCGGGACGTATAATCACTGGTTGACATGAACTTTCTTGGCCGTTTGCGGCACATCACCACCCCCCCCATGTATTTTTGAACAGATGTGACGGGAAGCAAACAAAACCAAAATAGCCTCGAGAATTGCTCCAACTTGACAGCGAACCGAAGTCTGGCCCGTGTCCGTTGCAGGTAGCGAACTGCAAAGGTCGCGGTGCGGGGCTGTCGACATGGCCAATTGCCAAGTAAAGCTCCTTATCCCGTCGAGACCAGCCGGTCGAAGCAGCAGGAAGCGCTGTAGCTCGTACATAGACAGGGAGTGGTCCATTGTCCATTGTTGGTTTCAAGTGCATTTCTGCCCTTTATGAACATTGTGTGGTGTGATCGACGCCACCGTTGATAGTAGTGGATGCCTTCCTAGCATGCCCCGACTTACACTGCCAGAGAGAGAGTAGAAAAAAACAACGGTACGTAACATTTCGACCTTTGAGAGCCAAGACCTTAGGCGAGTCTCGGTTCGTGCAGTCTAGTGTGGCTCGCCATGACGCTCTGAACAACAGGTACTTCACCCACACGCGGATGCTCCTTTCTTTTTCGTCTCCAGATGTGATGTCTAGTCTCTGTGTGTCTTATGCAGAGCGTATGCAGAGCGTATGCAGGGTCATGTATTTCTCCGCTGAAACTCATGAGGTATTCAGGTATGAAGAAAGGCCCGTGATCATCGCCTCGGATTCTCGCTTGTTTCCTGACGTAGTGGCCAACGCCCTGGTTCATGGGCACTGAATCGCCGCCATTTGATACCAATTTTAACAGCCAAGGATTTATGTCCTCGCTCACAGGCAGGAGTGGGGAAGACGGAGAATGGTGGCATCGTTGGGACAAAAAGGACCAGACGAACCGACGGGTTTTTGCTGTTTGCTGGGGGAAAAAGAACGCTTGCTAACCTGATTACGAGTCGTCAATAGGTGAACAGTGCTCGCGAACGGGGCGATTGGCTCGGTCAGGAAGGCTGGCAGGTTGGGAAATCGGACTGATGTTGTTGCCTTTTCTTTTTTCGGCCCTCGAGAGGGGCGTCAAGGGAGATGGTGGTGAGTCGTGACCAAGTGAGGTTGGATGGACGAAGTTGCGCAAGCGGCAAGGGGCACGAAGTGGCTGGAGCTCTTTCCTTTTGAGCCTCCACCAACTGCCAACCAGCCCAACCCATCTGTCAAATCCCTGTCGGCAAGGCCTGGAGGAACAATCGGACTAATCCTCATTCGTCTCTAGTGCGATCTTCGTCCCCAACCTTCTTGACAACCACCATCTGATTCTCGAGTCATCTATCAGCCATCTCGACAACAACACGGACATGGCGCGTTCCTGGGCTTCACCACCGGGACGGGCATTTCGTCTTCAGCGTCACCAAATCGTACCTGGCTAGTCAAGGAGTTGCGTCGCTTTCTGATACTACGTCCTACTAGTAAGTGGTCCGTTAACTTTCGTCCTGCTCCCGGTGCACCCGCATCCTCACAAATCCAACCGGCTGCTCTGCTTCTCAGAACAAAAGAAAAGCAGAGGGCCCCTTCCCAAACGCCTAGGGCTGCAATGGCGCATGTAGTCCGTAGTCCGGCTTGCTGTTGAAGCCCAGCCTCATCGGACTCACGGCTATACAGCCAAGACCTGCAAATTAAACATTATTCGGAGGTTTTCAGTTACACGTGTAGGTAGTCCAAACCGAGTCGCTGTGCTGCCTCGCCCGGGCTTGGCTTCTCTTGAACTGTTGAGCTGGTGAACACAAGGAATGGTACTGATAATGAAGGCATTTGCAACACTGTTCAATATCTATTCAGGCACACATCATTTCTCATTGGGTCCATTGACCTTCCCCATGGCATCTCGTCGGCATCCATCAGTGGTACATACGCATGCCAAGTTCATAATCGCCTAGTGGTTAGAACCGATTGTCTCAGGACTCCGCCCGCTGCAGTCCACCACCATGTTAGAACATCATGATCAACGCCAGGTGGTGGGTGGCAAAGACCAGGTATCACGACGGCCACAGAAGTAAATTTGCACGGAATAGGATCTCACCCACGACGTGGCGTGTGTGTTTCGGTCGTTCGGCATATCTTGATTCTTGATCCCTTTGGGCCGGACACAGACACGTGCATTCGTACCAGAGCAGTCAACAGTGCAGCAGCTTTTTTTGTTTTCCTTTCTTCCTAATAGTCTCTAGTCTCAATATCCGTCAACTAGACTGCGGAACCACGTTTGGCAAACAGAACAGAACATGTTCTCTTTTTCGTGGCGGCCTAGGATGGAATCATCGGCCACTTTTGATCTCTGATCTCCGTGGCGAATTTTCATCATGCAAGGTACAGCCGTAGTGTTTGAAACATCGAAGCAAGGGAGCATCAGTTCTCTCAACTGATCTTACAGAGCACCCACAACGTCATCGTCGCCGCCATTGTTTTCTGACTAAGACAATTTGCTGGTCTTTCCTCACACATTGTTCATGGTGGGATGACGAGACAGTTGTTGTTGTTTTTTTTTTTTTTAAAAAGTACACTCCACTCTACACTAAGCTGCAGCCACAAGGCGTCGGATTGTCGAGATGGCGTACCTGCGTACGTTCGACCCTTATTAAAACAAAACAAAACATAAAACATCGGTCCGCTATGCGCGGACCGGGCAAACCCAAAGAAAATGCACCTTCTCTGTTCAGAGACCAGGCTCAACGCAACTCCCAAATGCGGCTACGTTTCGTGCCCGTTTAGGGCAAGGTTTCAGGTTCTTCCGCGGGTAATGGGTCTCAACTTCTCGAGACCATGTCCCCCATCCACTCACCCTAATTGTGTTAATTGTGGCAGAGCAAAAGGGCCAACTGCTCGGCCCCTTGTTCTCCTTCATCGACCTTCAGTGATATTCATGACCCGCATGTTGCGGGGGCTCGGGACCTGGGCGTGCAAGAAGAGAAAGAGACATCAAGAAAGCTCGGAGACTGGACTCCGTACAAGCGATCGTTTTACGGTAACACCGTCCGGCAAAAAATTTCCCGGGAGAGGTAGGCTTTCAATGTCAATGCCACTTTGTCAAGACGCGTGACGTTGTACAACCGGTTTGGTGCACGTGGATATTTTGGGCCACCAACGTAGACGCTCTTTACAATCTGTCTGTCTGAAGCGGCACGAGCAATGCACTGCCTCGTCCTGGTGGCACGATTCACATTGGATCAAAGTGGAGGCAGAGAGAGATTTCGTCTGCGCACCAGCCAGACATTTTGTTTGAAGACTATATCAATACGGGTCCTGAGTTTTGGTCCTTTTGGACACCCCAGTTTTTGCATATTCCAGCATATCGTGGCGGCTCTTCCAGACCCTCCATGATCCAGCGAGGGACGTTGCAGGAACAGTTGATTCCTACGATGGCTGTCATGCATGCTTAGCCTTGGAAACGATGCCGCGGCCACGGCATCTCACCCCAGACAGTAATTCTACTTTACGCTTAAGCAGTCTCTCACTTACACTAGGCCAGCAAACCTTACTACTTGATACCAAGACTATAATCTCCTATACTAAAGCTTGCAATTTTCTTCGGTTCGAGAGAGAGAACCTGTGTCGGGAAACGATTCATCTCCCGAAAAACTCCTAGACATATTTTAGTCCTCGTCCAAAGGAAACAACAAACAAAGCTACGAGAACACACCGACCCGTCCACGAAATTTTCAAATAAATGGCAAAAGTTGAAACCGAAATAAACAGAATAAACAAGCAAAGAAGCAAACAACAGGTCGAACGCGTAGCAAAGCCGATGGCCAAAAATGCCTCTTGCATATAGGGGGACTCACCATCCTCGTTCTGGGCCACCACTCAAGAAGCTGCAGTCACTGTTCAGATGACAGTCCCAACCGCCGATCAAATCTGCCGCTGTGTCTATAATGTAAGAATGTGTGAGTAGGCGTGTCACAGGCCATATTTCGAGGCACACTGCCATGCAGTGGCAGCAACCTCTATAGTGCCTTCGTACAGCTTGCCCGTTGAGCTCAACGACGCTGGCAAAGTACTGTACTGCACGTCTCGAGTGCAGCAGCGTTGCTCACATACCTGTTTCAGATGATTTTGGGCAGCGGTCACCGCGGCTGGCCAAAGAATCTTTTGCAGTGGCGTTGGTCCCGGTCCCGGTCCGGCTATAGACGCTCAAACCACATGTGTAGGCGTGAAAGTCGTCGATGTCCACACTGGCAGGAACCTGGGCGGTCAGAATGCGTCCGATCAGAATGATTACGGCTGCATGGCTGCAGAGAACAACGGCCCGGGTACCGTCTGCATCGCACTGGTTGATGATACCCCTCAGGGCCTTGGTGATCCTCTGTTGCAACTGCTCCAGCGTCTCGCCTCTTCTGGACGGCGTAACGACTGACACGTATTCCTGGTCATAACTCGGAAACATGCCCTTCAGTACCTCCGGCGCAGCTGGCTCCGGGTGATCAAACGGAGCGGACCCGAACCACTCACGAATGCCATGCTCAGGAAGCATCTTGGTCACTGCAGCATGACCATCGGTGGGCAAGGATTCCCCACCCGTTGTACCGGATGCATGACCACTTCCGAGAGTTTGAGCCCTCTTTGCCGTGGCCTGGGCCTCTTGTTGCTGAAGTTCCATAAACGGGGCCATTGTCTGCAAGCATCTGTAGAAGGGACTAGAATACACCTTGTCGACCTTGGGGTCCAACGTCATGAGATGTCTCCCCATCTCCTTACTCTGATCTATTCCATACGACGTGAGTGCCGGGTCTCCTTGGATACCCGTTGGAGACGGCACGCCACTGTAGACTCCTGTTTTAGGATCAACGGACCAACTGGAGCGAAACTAAATCGGGCGAAAAGGGAAAAAAGAGATGGCCGAGTCAATACTGTGTTTGCCCATTCCATTGCAAAGAAACCATCGTGATTCTTTTTTTTTCCCTGGCCTTGAGGCGCCTGGTCTTCTTCCTATTGTCTTGGCTACCGGGGTCTGTAAACAAAAGAGCAAAGGAACGCCACTCACCCCATGCCGCACCACGTATATTTTTTCCAAAACCATTGTTCTGCTATGTTGGGAGTGTCCGTAGCCGGAGTAAGGACTGGAGCAACCGAAACGATCAAAAATGGAGAGAGAGAAGGAATCCAGTAAAATTTTTTAAATCAAAAAGAAATAAAATAGAAGATAAAACAGGACCTTCCTCCCCGTTGGTAGGATGTTTGGATGGGGTGTGAGATAATTATTTCAGCGAGAGGCAATACTTTCGCTATCTCCTGTCATCCACAAAAGGGGTGCAGGAAATGGGGAGGAGGTGTCTGATCAATGGAAGACGAAATACCAGACGCCACGGGGTGGTCCTGTTCCGGGGATGAAGGTTCGGTGAAGAACAAGTTGGATGATGGGCCGTCAGGGTTGTCTGTCGGGGTGCCGGGGTATCGGGATGTCACTTTTTTTTTTCTTTTTAATATTTTCTTCCCGTGCCGTCATCTCTGGGCAGGACGGGAAGAGTACCAAGTGGTTCCAGGCGAGATGAGAGCGATGCCGGTAGGCGAGTTGAGTTGTCCGTGGGCTGGGCTGGGCGTTGTTGGTTGTTGAAGGTTTGTCGGACGCCATTTTAAATTTCCGCTCCTCCACCGGCCAGTCACGAACGGGCTCCACAAAAACCTGGACATTGTTACTCATTCATGAATACGGATCCGTACAGAATGACATTTCCGACGATTCCTGCAGATGATTGAGAAAGAAGAAAAAATTTGTTTGCCAACCCACTTCATTCTGTGCGAGTCCAATGGACCGGATCGACGAATCCCCAAGGGAATCCCCAAGGGTACAGCAGCACGCGACATGGACATTGTTCATCTTTACTCCGTAATTCGTACGAGCTCCCCAGTTCTCCTCACGCGCAGCAGCACAGGACATGTGCTGTGCTCCCAGCTCCGTGCGCATGTTCTCGTGTAACCTGTCATGTGTCATGTCATGTCATGCTACATATTCATGTCACGCCCTTATTACGAGAGCACGCCCCCTTTGGCCATCCCCCCACAATCCCTGTCTATTGACGACTCGTCGTTGTCGATGCATGCATGATTCGGGACCGTCTTCGAAGAAAAATACAAGAGGGGCCATTCAGATGAAGAATGTGGGACATCTTCAATATTGTTTGTTTGGGAGGGGGTGCATCTTCTCTTCTATTCATGGGGCGCAGTACTCCGTACAATGCAGCCAGTTGGAAATGGCTTTGTTGGTACATGCTGTTCGGGGATGCAAGAGGTCAGGTTACGCATGGTACATATGTGCGAGAGAGGTTAGATTCCAGACAGTGCATGTTTGCGAATCAGTCGAACGATAAATGTTGGTGGTTGGGGTATAGGTTAGCTGCTTCACGAGGATTCATTCATTGAAAATGGCGACAGGTGCGAATTTCGTTCAATTTCGATGTCTATGGACACGCTGGCCATGCAGGCTGCCTGTAAAAGCTAAGTGTGACTGCCGTCGTGGCATAAGTTGCCTGTGAGTAAATATAAGTCGGGAAGATTTAAGGAATGGCGTGTCCGGACCGGACCTGACCTCGGGATACGATGGTAACCAAGAATCATCATAGAGCCCCGGTGCCATCTGATGACAGCCCCCAGTGAACAATGGTACCAACAGTACTCAGTCTTCCCATGACCCGTTCGTCTCCATCTCCATATCCCAGGAAAAGTCAATCTACCACAAACGCCGATAAGATGTTCTAAAAAGAAAAAAAAAAGAAAAGAAAATCAAGTACCAGTGAGCGAGACACACGCGGTCCTCGCATGCATCCAAGCGCATAAATCATGCGCAACCTTGACTCCCAGTCGCCACCATGTTCCTGAAAAGAATTGTGCATCTAGCCAAAGGCTTTCTCAGTCTGTCGTGGTCAAGCATTTCACATAACGGAGCAAGCTCCCATTGTTCGCGCTCGCCGACGACCGACAATGGCTCCATCCTCTTCGTTCATTTGGAGAGTATGAGCATCTCTGGCGCGTCGTCTTCTTCGGCGAGTGCCTACACCGCCTACCCCGGCCTCTTCATGTGCTTGCATATAGTCGGCCCATTTTCGCTCTAGTCTGCCAGCAGATGAGAGATCACCCCGTAGCACTCGCTTCTGGTGTTCGTCGACGGTCATCTGGAAGCCGTAAAAACATTTCAGCCCGATGATCTCGGTCGGGTACGTCACTTTCCCTGGTTGTCCCACGGACGGTCTGATCTGGGCGTTGCGGAACAGAACCTCTCGGATCCCAGTCCAAGTGACATTCTGACAGTCGTAGACGACCAGCTGAAGCGTAATCCTGGGCCGCTCATCCGCAGTGAACGATCTCTTGGATCGCTTGATGATCACGGCCGCAGCCTCGGCTAGAGAAAGGTCGCTGATTCGCGTGTTATCCATGTCAACACTTTTCAAATTCAGGCATTTATGCAGCACTGGTAGCATGCCGACGTCACTAATGCCTTCGCAACAACTGATGGACAAATGCTCCAGAGTCTCTGCACAAGGAGCTTTGGCAAGGTGCTCTGACATGAGTGAGTTTGTGAGCTCTTCTAAGTCTTCCAACTCGAGATGTGTTAGTCGCGGGGTCGAGGCGAGTATTGGCTCGAGTGCTGCGTCGGTAATTGATCTACACCCCGAGAGTTGAAGCCCTTCCAATGCTGGCACAGCATAACCAATGGATCGAACGCCGCTGCTAGATAGACGGTTGCATCGACTTAGGTCCAAGTGTCTCAACTTCCGAGGAGGAACAAGGGGTCGCCCGGTCAGTATGTCAAGCTCTGGGTCATGGCCTTGCATCATAACTTGAAGAGCGTCATCAGTCAGCTCGACGCATCCGCAGAGAACGAGACGCTCAAGATTGTTGGTGGCGAATATAGCCTCAGCCGTCGCCATGTCGTCAAAGCCCCGTACTTCTCCGGCTCTTAAATCGTTCAATCTGGGACAGGAATCGATAATGGCCTTGATTCCTCGGGCTTCCACTTTGCTACACCACGAGACATTGAAAGTTTGCAGCTGTGGACATGATTCAGCAATGATCCTGCATGAGGTGTTGGAGACGGCAGACAAGCCCGTCAGGTTGAGGTGGACCAGCTTCTCGTTTGTTCGCAACAAAGTGTGCAAAGTGCCTTTCTGGAAGTTTCGACAGCCCTCCAACGTTGCGTTCATCAGGTTTCTACAAGCTTTGACAATGGCCTCTGTTCGCTTGTAGTGTTCCACCTGGACACAGCCTCTCAGGTTCAAATCTTTGATAAAAGGGCCCGCAGAGACGATGATTCTAGCGAGCGATTCGGCGGGGATCTCCTTGTAAAACTCGGAAGCATCGAGCGAGGTCCACAACTGCCCGTCGAAGCAGAATCTGTAGAATGACTTGCTAACTCTAGAGGTCTGAACCAGCTGTTTTGGCCAGAGGAAGGATAATATTCGCACCCGAATTTCGTGGGGTATGTTTTCCCAAAAAGGAAATGAGGGCTTCAATGGTCCCTTTGCCAGCGTTTTCAATTTGTTCTGTGCTTCCAATTTGGTCGACCTCAAGTCGGCGGGGAGTGCAGCCACAGGAGGTGCGCCATTTTGATCAACGTTGTCGAGTTTCCGAACGGCAAGTTGACTCACGGTGCTGTCGTAGAAGGGAAATTCGTGGCTACAAGTTTGCGAGATGGAAGCTGGGACGCTCGGCAGACCCAGCGGTGATGATTGGGGGGTCGAGGATCTGGCACCGGACGGAGTCTGGGGAGGGCCGACGGCTGCGAGACTGGCACAAGAAAGTGTACCTCTCGTGCTGTATGGGCTACTGACTGAACGAGAGCGGCGAAGGCCATTCAGTGACGGTGAGGATGATATTCTTTGCAAACCCCGCAGTAAACGCTGACGGCTTTTGCCTTTGATGGGTGTCTCAGGAGAGGTGGAGATATTTCTGCCCATGGTCGACGTTGTCGTCGATGGGGGCGGAGTAGAAGAATCTCTGTCAATGGTGGCCATTTTGACTTGGTTCTAGGAGTAATAGCTGACCAGGCGACCCTTTCTCTCTCTGTTTTTGCGTGTTTGTGTGTGTATCTTGATGGAAGAGTTTTGTCCATCAATAGTCGAAAGTAGCTTGCTTTTTCTCAATGGATTTCATCGACAGTTCTGTCGCGGGGCTTGACGTGGAAAGACGAGTATGGTTCAGTTGACAAGATGACTGAGCTAAGTGATGTCCAGCGGACGAAATTCAATTCGAAACAAGCGGAGACAATATACGAGGCTGTCCGGGATGGCAAGCCACCGTCTCGCGATGAGTGAAGCTCGATCCAGCGAGCGTAGAGAGACACGAGTTGACCAGTTGACAGACAGGATGGACAAGAGAAGATGCCGTTATCAGCATAAAGGACAAGGGCAGTCAGTGGTTGGTGTCGCGATAAGCAGCCCAACGTGATCAGCGGTAACCTCGGACCGCGGGGTCTGGTCGTCTGGTCGTCTGGTCGTCTGGTCAGCAGGTCAGCAGGTTGTCGCTCCGGGAGGGCACCTGCGCCTTTGCCCGAGCTGTCACGCAACAACCCGACGAACCAGGATGGCGACTGTGGTTTCAACGGAAATGAGGCACATGTCCATTCAGAAAGCCATCATCATGATCATATGGGCGGGAAGAAGAGAGATGGTGAAATCGAGGAGGAGAAAACAGACGGCGAGCCGTTGAAGAAGCGCTTTTCGCGCGGCTTCGATGGGGGG
>JFGW01000366.1:0-24879 GCA_000729825.1 Epichloe sp. AL9924
ATATTTAAATCTTCTTATTTACTAATTTTAATATGTTTTTGTTTTTAATACTTAAATCCTAGATTTTATTTATTAAAAGTATAAAACTAGTAAATAAGGCATAGTTTGTTTTTAGTAACTAGGAAGTTACGCTAAAACTCTATAAATTAATATTATAAATAGTTAGTTTTAGATATAAGGTTTTGTTTCTAGGTTTCTAGAAAGGTATAATAAAAGAATCTCTAATTACTACTACTTATTATATGCTAGTTTAGTATAATAGGGGGCGAATCTATTAGAGAGGCTAACGGATTTATAATTATAAAGTTATACTAAGTTTACTTATATAAGCTACTATTAGGGGTATAGTAAGATATTAGAAGTAAGTTAATTCTATTCTAGCAAAGTCCGAATCTAGCCTTATATCGGCCACCCTTGCGTTCCGCCACGTAACAGCTATAATAACTAAGGTACTGTGAAGGAATTATCTAGATCTTAAGACTTAATAGACTAAGGAGATAATACTATATAAGTTTATTATTCCTCTTTAGAGTAAATTTAAGGTATTCTAGAAGAAATAAAATAACCTGCTTAATAAAGGAAAGAACTATAGTTTCCTTAAGGCTATTAGCAAGTTTAAAAGAGATTATAAAGCTCCTTAGAGCACACTAAAGTTAGCTAATGCGCTAACCACTAATAGATTAAGTGGTTAGAGCAAATTAGAGCAAAAGAAGTGTCCTAAATGCTCCGGTTATAACGTTAAAGATATTTTAAAGTAATAGGAATCCTATAATTTATTTAAAGCTCTTTATAAGCTAAAAGCTACTCCTAAGGATTAGGAAGTAAGAAAGAACTCTAAAGATAACATTAAGAGATATCTTAAGGAGAATCCACAAGAGAAATCAAAGGCTATAGGTTAGAAGCCAGAGAAGAAGGAGAAAACAGTAATATTATTATCCCTTCGCAAAACCTAACGAATAACTTACTTGCGGTGACTCTAGGCGAGAAGATAGCTAATATATTGTTATTTATACGCTTATAGAGCTTTTAACCTTTAAAGGAAGTTATTAATTTAACTTTAAACGCTGTAAATAGCTTAGAAACAAAGCGGAATATAGTTTTATATAACTCTAGGGCTAATATTTATATCTTTAACAACCCTTATTAGTTTAGATAGTCTAAATTTAATAATTCTATTATAATAGAGGTTAAGGCTAGAGGCATAATCTATATATCTTTAGGTTAAGGACTAGTTTATATATCTATTATAGATCTAGTATTACAAAAGCTAAGGATAATTATATTATAGAGTGCTTTACTAATCCTAGAATTCTATGTAAACCTAGTATTAGTAAAGATCCTCATAAATATAGGGATCTTCTAGAATTAAAAGAAGGGCTTTCTATTTAAAGAAAGGCAGCCTATAGTAAAGGTTTACAATATTAACAAACTTTATATACTATTAAGGCTATTAGAAAATCTAAAAGAAGCTTACGCTATAATAAGCAGACCACTAAAGCTACCTATAAAAGGAGATATAAAGCTTTAGCATTTATAAAGCGGTTATCTAGGCAAAAAGGCCTTTATAAAGCTTATAAATACTACTCTTAGTGTTAAATTAACAGGACCTAAGCTTATATAGTGTGAGATTTATGCTATAGGCAAAGCTAAGCGCTAGAGATTATAGGTTATACCTAAAGGGCTTCCTTAAGGACTAGGTTATAGGCTTTTAGTTAATCTAGAGTACTATACTCTCCTTATTAGAATAGTAATAGGTATTAGTGTATTTTTACATGCCTTATAACCTTAATGTAGTTCTTTTACTTATTTAAGTTAAAGGATAGGATTCGCAATAGCTTCTGTATAATAACAGGGTTTCTAAGCACTTAATTTAGTATTTAACTACGCTTTTGACATAGTAATATTAAAAAAGCCCTCTTTATAGATAATATAAAGGATAAGATAGCCTTTACTAGTATTATAGTCTATAATTTAGCTCCCTTAACGCCTAGTTAGAATAGCAAGGTAAAATAATCTAGGGGGGTAGTTAAGCAAAAGGCTTATATATTAAGTCTTAAAGCTAGATTCCTATTAGAGCTTAATAACAAGCTCTTTAATTTAGTAGTCTATCTGCTAAATAGAATACCTTTTAAATATCATAGGAAGTGAGTTATACCCTATAAACTTTAGTGAAATTAGGCATAGAAAACTATACTTGCCTATTCACAGATATTAGAGGTTTAAAAACCCTTAATTACCTATTTACACGCTTATAGATATAAGGCGTTTCTAATAATAATAAAGGCTCTAGAGCACGTTAAATCACATAACACAATCCCCTAGTTAGAGCAGAAAGCTTATATTAGTTACCTTATTAGTTATAGAGGCAAATCCTAGTATATTATCTAGGTGCTTACGTTACGTAATTATAAGGTTATTATATTAGCGTGTGTTTAGTTTAATAAGAACTCCTTCTTTAAGCTAGAAGAAAAGCTAGAATTAGCTTAATAAGAGAAAATCTTAATAATTAAGTTACTTAAAGAGCTTAAGGCTAAAGATATTAATAAAGAGATTAGCTAAGACCTTATTAAAATAAAGCTAGAAGAGAATAATTACGCTTCTTAGCTATTAGCTATAGGTTAGGAAAATAAATAGTTTAAAGCAAAAATACTACCTTATATATTAAGGTAGGAAGATAGCTATATTAGTGCTCTTTTAACCCCTCCTAACTCTTCTTATAAGGTGCTAGTTACTATAGAGAATATAGAGCTTTAGGTATAAGGTAATAATACACTATTTTATAAGATTAATAAATTTATAAATAAAGTAATAGCTAAACATATAGAGACTACTATAGAGACTAGTTAAATCGCTACTAAAGGTAGTAAGAGTATAGAGAATTATAGTCCTTATAATAATAGTATTAATCTAGATAATATTATAACTAGAAAACGCTAAAGAAAGGAAATAAGGAAAGCTAGGTAAGTATAGTTTTCTTCTGCTTTTTTAATAGTATTTTAAGGAACTTAATATAGTTAATGTATTAAAGATATGCCCCTAGAACTTACCTATTATTATTAGGTAATAGCTTTAGCGTATTATAACCACTAGAAGGAAGCAATTATAAAGGAGCTTTTAAAGCTTCTATCTTTAAACTACTAGGAGGATATACTAGATAAATTATTTAATCTAGAGCATTATAAGGAGATTATTAACCTTAGATAGGTTTTTAAGTATAAAACTAATAAAAAAGGCATAGTTATAGAGTTTAAAGCTTAAATAGTTATATAAGGCAACTAGTAACTAAAGGATAACCTTAATAACTACGCTATAATACTTACTTCTTAATCTTTACGTATACTACTTACTATTTACTACGCTAATAATCTTAATACCTATTAATATAACATTTAAAATGCCTTCTTATATATAGAACTTAAAGAACCTATCTTCTATAAACCCCTAGAGGGTATAAATATAAGAGGTTATCTCTGGAAGATAATAAGAGCGTTATATAGGCTACGTAAAGCTCCTTAATAATAGTTCCTATATCTAATGTAATTCCTATTAAATCTAGGCTTTATCTAAGGAAAGGAAGACTTATATATCTTTATAAAAAGTAAATTTATCCTGTTTTTCTACGTAGATAATATTATAGTGCTATTTCTAAACGGATTTAAAGCAGAATTTAAAGAGCTATATAAGCAGTTAATAAATAGTCTAGATATTAAAGACTAAGGCAATTTAAAGTGGTTCTTAGGCATTAAAATTATTAGGAATTATAATACTAAAGAGATATAGTTATTATAGGAATTATATATTTAAAAGATCGCTTAGAAGTTAATCCCTAATATTATTAATAATAATTTAAAGAGCTTAATTATAACACCTCTAATAATAGCTATAATTATTTTAAATAATAGCAAGGCTACTAATAAAGAGATTAATTACTATAAAGCAGTTATTAGCTCTTTAGTCTATCTTTATATTATTAGAAGACTAGATATAGCCTTTATAGCTTTAAAGCTTGCCTCTTTTATAATAAACCTATTAATAAAGTATATTAAGCTTATAAAGGCTACTCTAATATACGCATAAAACACAAGGAAGCTATGTATTTAATACTTAGGAGCAAATAGCTTTAATACCTTATTCTCTAGTACTAATACCTCTCTTAGTAATAACCCTAATACTTAGAAGTTAATATAAGGTTATGTCTTTATTATATATAAAGCTATAATTAATTAGAAGTCTAAAAGGTAGTATTATAGAATAACTTTAAGTATAGAAGCAAAGCTCTTTACATTAAATTATAGAGTAAAAGAGCATATATCTCTAGGGAGACTACTTTATAATATTAGCATATAAGTCCTTTCTCTATTAATTATCTAGTATAATAATAAGTAAATAATTTATATTATAGAGTATAAGAAAGGAAGGCTTTAAACTAGTTTAAAGTATCTTAATATAAATTAAATATAAATTTAAGAGTAATATGCCCTAGGTAATATTAAGGTAAATTAGTTAAAGACCTCTAAGATACTTACTAATAGCTTTATAAAGCCTCTATTAAGGCAAATATATAAGGAATTCTATTACTAGATTAGCTTATAGGAAATCCATGCCTAATTATAATACTAGAAAATTATTATAATCTTTTCCTATGCTTATAATCTTTAGCTTTAATAGATATCTTAGCTAAGGGGGGTGTGTTAGGGAGAGCGCCCTTAAAGCTTAGAATATATAAGGGTAGCGCGTATTAATAGGGATAAAACGTGAGGTTAGATATTAGCAAATATAATATATTAGAAGTACCTCCATAGACTAGTTATTACTATAGCGCACTTTGTACCTTTTAGGTATAAAAGTCAGGTGCTGTCTGCACTTCTGATTGATCAAATCGAACGTTTTCTATCATCTATATTCACCCCTACCTTGACAATAACACTATAAATACAAATTTTCCCTGAAAACTTCACTAACTACACTTCAAACAATACGCTAGCTGCAGTCCATGGATATAAAAATACAAAGATTCTACGAACACCGCACGCCCTCACAACCGCTCGTATCTTTTCCTTGCCCCGCCCTGCTCGCTGCTCCGGAACATCTTCTCCACAAACTCCACATCAGCCAGGGCTTCCTCGGGCAACTGCAAGGGATTAGGCTTGCCATCCAGAAGGCTCTGTGCCCATGCCCTCACCTCCTCCCCGACGCCGCGTGTACGCTCAAACTCCTTAACTATCCGCTCACTCCCACGCTGCTTTACCACCGTGACTGTCTCGTTTGTGAGCTTGACAGTGCCGCGCTCGCACGCAACCTCCCACTCGAAAGCCTCCATTAGCGACCCCTCGGACAGTTGAAAGGTGCCCGTTGCCCCTCTCCGGGTCTTGATGATTGCAACTACAGTATCAATGGGCACAAGATGATCCTGCACCCTGTCTGTAAAAGCCTGGACCGCACTGGGCGCGTCCTCGCGTCCTAAAAGCAGTCTTGTGGCCGCGGCGTAGTGCACGCCTCCATCCAGCAGGAAGCCACCTTGATAGTCGGGCTTTTTCCTCCACTCTGTGTTGTACCACTTGCTCTGTTGAGGGATGAGGTTCATCACTTTGACACTAAACTGGGTGACCTTGCCAAGTTTGCGTAGCTGCTCGGAAGCGTAGGCAATGGAGGGATAGAAGCGAAGGTTCTCCGCGATAGCCAGCGTTGCGTTGTTGCTTGCACTCACACGGCGGTAGTAGTCGATCAAATTCTCTGCGCGCGCAATGTCCGGGCCAATTGGCTTCTCTGCCAGCACGTGTTTGCCTGCCCTCAACGCCATCTCAATGAATGCAGGTTGAGTAACGATGGGCAGGGCAACGATGACGGCCGAGATGTCGTCTCGCGCCAGGACATCGGTGTAGCCCTTGGCAGGGCTTGAGTCGTCCGAGTACAAGTCCGGGGTAATGTAGCTCTTGGGGATGAGGCCAGCAGTGCTCTGGGCCGACTTGAGCGACCTTGAGTAAATGGCTTTGAGGCATAAGAGGTGACAGCTCGTGACGGCGGGCTACACACCAACTGGCTTGTCAGCACTTTCGAAACTCCGCTCGCATCTCTCAACGACATGTCAGACGAGGGCACGCACGATATAGTCCGTTTGAACAAAGAGACCACCGCCGATAATGGCTACGCCAATAGGCTTCATGTTTGACATTGCTGGAGAGCAAAAATTTAGGACATGAACGCTGCCAACGAGCAAGATGAGACAACAAGATGCGCGTAGTAAAACCGGTTAGCAATTGGTGATGTAGGGAAAATTAAAACGCAGTATGCAATGGGTAAAGCACTAGCTAGAAATACATGCATACTTATTTTCTCACTCTCAATTAAGCAATTACACGGCAACATGAAGTGATTATGATCTGGGAAGGTCAGGCTGACTACTACCCCACCTGGGAATATAAAGTAATCAGCAAAAGTGATGGTCAAATAAGCGTAAAGTAATCATCATAATCATCATAATCATCATAATCATCATAATCATCATAATCATCATAATCATCATAATCATCATAATCATCATAATCATCATAATCATCATAATCATCATAATCATCATAATCAAGGTCTTGGTTGCTGAGCAATTGATTTTCACTGCAGTGTACCCGGTATCTCAGCCAGTAGCCATAGTAGTCTTCTGCCGCAGCGCATATAGTCCGAACAAACTGGGCTGTCATTTTCTCAGTTGGTAGTAGAATCTTACAAACACCGCGTTGGGGGAAGCGAAATCAGACGGACGGCGCGTAGAATTCCAGACATGTGTGCACGTTGATATTTTATCGAACTGGCTCTCCAAGGAGCTGCTGTCACCCTCCACACATTCACTAGTCTCTTGCAACGCCTATGAGCAGATATAATTGAATATGGTAGTAGCACGCATTTGAGATTGCCATTTTTCTAAGCAGCAACCCGGAGCCTCCTCGAGATTCCCGTAAGCCGCCGCCACCAGGATGAGCCGTCTCCGCGGGAAGAGATCCTCTCTTGAGACTCCTCAAGCACTAAACCTTGTTGTGATGAAACCGCCGTAGCTTTGTTATTGCTTGAAACATCCGAAAGCTGATTTCCAGCGCGTCTCAGGTTGGACGCGGCGACCTCGGGAGTGATTTCGCGCGTTGGCTCTGCGTATAATTCGTAGCCTCCGAAAAACTTCTTGATAGCGGGCAAAAGCAAAGGCGGGCTGAAATGCATGTGGAGATAGCTGCTATCTAGCTCCTCTTGCGTGGCATTCAGCGGCGCCTGATGAAGGGCCGAGACTGCTGGACATGTTAGCCGTGGAATTTGCAGGAAGCCGCCAGTCTATAGGCGCGAGTACGCACTGTAAGGAAAAGTCATTTCGAAGAGGTTGTCGTAGATTTTTGTCACCTGTAGCATGGCTTCCGCGAATTGAAATCTTTCCGTCTCGGTGAGGTCTACCAGCCCCCGGACCTGACGCTTCGGTAGCAAGAGAATGTCGTATGGCCAAACGGCCCACCAAGGGCAGACAGCCAGGAACGCATCGTTTTGCCAAACAACACGCTCCCGTCTATCCATCTCGAGTCGGGCATAATCCGCCAGTAAATGCCTCCCGCAGTGACCCTTGCGATATTTGCTCATCTGTGCAAGTTCTAGGGCTGGGCCATCCGGCATGCTGGACGTTATCCAGATCTGGCCGTGTGGGTGGGCACTAGAGCAACCCACGATCTCGCCGTTGTTGTCAAATACTTGCATGTACCTGAGGCTCGTCATGTCCAAGGGGCCCCCGCCTTGGAAACTTGCGTCGTGATTTTCGCCTCCTGCGCCGTTCATTCTCATGGGGCTTGTGGGGGAGAGATGCATAGCGTAGACCCTGGTCCAGACTTCGACGATGTCAAGCACTTCTCGAGTCGTCATATCGGATACAGTGTAGTGGTGTTTGGCCGAATAGGTAAGGACGTAGCATCTCCCGACCACGGGCTCGGCAACTAGGAGAGCCGAGGCGGTGTCTGGCAAAGGCTCCGCGGCAGTAGACCTAGATGACCTCGACGCACTCTGTTCGCTGTCAACAGCATCGTATTCTTCCTCGTCCATTCGAACAGTACTGTAATCGTTCTCGAAAATAAAAGTGCCTGCGTAGTTGGAGTTGCGGGCACCATTGGCTCGCGTGTTACCAGGGCAAAGATAGCACTGCTACTTGGTTAGCTGCCGGTCGGCAGAGTTTGGTTTGACTGACAGTCTTCACCTCGGGATCATACGCTTGCTTTCGACACAAGGTCACGGCGTTTTTTTCACCCCTGAATCGTGTATTTGTTTAGGAAGCACTCGGCTTGCGCGGCCGAGAGAGGAACTTACTGCCGAGGCCGATTATGTTTATGTGGCGAGGCCAGCAGAACCCACGACCCTTTAAGAGGATCGAATCGTCTATGCGCCATGTCTTTGAGTCTCTTTGGCACCACCACCCCCCCCTTTATTTTGGAAAGCCTCATTTGTGGCGGAAATGTGGACAAGGGGAAAAGGAATGAGAAGCTCGGGAAACGATACACAGTCTCTCAGCTGACTTTTAGAGCTGTTTGTAGAGCCGTTGTCAAGCCCGCGGTTGATCTGGGGCGGCTGCTTAAGTAATTCGAAAACTGGGCCTATGGACGCAGATCTTGGACAACGGACAACGGCACGGCACCCAACCCCAGCTTGCCGCATCGTAATCCACAACGGGAACTAGGACTAGTACGGATTAGGAGAAGGGCAGTATTGGGCCGGTAACCGCCCCAATATGCATGCTTATACGGAGTAATCCGTATGGTAATTATTGTTCATGTACGGATTACGGATTACGGATTACGGGGTAGCAACCCTTGCCGTCCCACGTTGCATAGAAAACGGAAATGCACTGAACTGCACTGAATCGCACTGATCACACTGGTCACATCGGCGGGTACTGGCACGCCCGCCTCTAGCTCTCCCCCAGGCCCCGTTTCTGCTGCCAGAGATTAAGTTTCGTCACGACAAAAAATTATTGCATGCCAGAGACAAAGAAAAGAGCAAGGGGAAAAAAAAAGCAAGGAAAAAAAAAAAGAAAAAGCACGTACCACCAGCAAGCCGACCTCGATGCTTGGTGAAGCCAGTCGCCCTGTCCCACCCAGTTTTGCTACCGGCACGGCATGGTGCGGATGACGTAAAGTCCAAACAGACATCTTTGCATATTCGTTTCGCAAGTCAGCCTTTTCATCGTTGGGAATAGTTTGACGAAATATTGGCGACATCCTCGCGACACCTTCACCTCTTCGCTGCTTCTCTTCTCTTCTTCTCTCTCCTCGTCTATATGCTTGTTTCGACTGCGACCCTCTCTGCGAGAGCCACAATGCCTCCGGAACCCACGCGGGTCGTAGACTACGTTTCTACAGCATGTGCCGCAGCGTTTCTGCTGATACTCCCTGTCAGAATCTGGAAGCTTCACCATTCTGATGCTGGAGGAGATGTCCCAGGCTGGCAGGCGCCAGTCAAGGTCGTACGTGTTGTTGCCCTCTGTCCCAAGCGTCCGCAGTTGACGCGCATTGCTAACCGCAGCCTCAGCTTCTTGGATTAGTGCTCGCCGTTACACTGTCTTCGTATTGGCTTCATATTTACAGCTCCGACCTCCATCACAAGGCCGACCTCTTGGCATCACTCTCTGCGTCAATACTAGCGGCGCTTGGCTTAAGTTTGCTCCTCTTTCGGGAGCAAAGGCGATCTCGCCAGCCATCGGATCTAGCTACGTTATATCTTCTCGCCTCCATTTTGTGCGATATTGTCGCTCTCACGATGCCGGCAGAGGCCACTAGGCGTGTCGTTGCCTGGCCACCAGTGCTCATTCGCTGTTGCGCGCACTCGGTGCTTTTCATACTCGAGAACTCCGTCAAGCGCCCGGCAGCTAGCGACCAGTCTCCCGAGGATCGTTACGGCATCCTCAGCAGGGTCTTCTTCACATGGGTCAACCCAATTCTTCTTCATGGGTACCGGAATATGCTCGTCAGTCATGATATGCCGCCCCTCAGCCAAGATATAAAGCCCGAGGCAACAAGAACCGCAATCATTGATGCGTGGCAGCAGCGAGGTTGGTCCAGATCCCTGCCATCGCCCTTGTTATAGCTTCTAACAAGACTAGCCAAGCCCGAGACCAAATTAAGTTTGCCTAGAGCTCTCATGACATGTCTGCGAGCCCCCTTTCTGGCTGCTGTTGTTCCTCGACTATTTTTGATCACCTTTCGCTACTCTCAGCCTATCCTAATCAAAGAATCCATCAAATATGTCATGCCATCTTCTACTTCTAGAAGCAGTCACGGATATTGGATTGTTGTATCGGCCGTCATCATCTACGTTGGCCTTGCCGTATGATCCAAAAAACTCTCCGTCTTCCTCGCCAAACGTTAACTTTAATTGCAGGTGTCGACCGCTGTGTACCAACACCGCGTAAACAAACTGAAGCTTATGACGAGAAGTGCGCTTGTGGGCTTAATACACCACAAGACCATAGAGTCATCCAGCATCGCTTATGACAACGGTGAGGCGACTGCACTCATGAGTACTGATGCAGATAGTCTGGACGGCATTGCTGAAATGATTCACGAAACGTGGGCCCAAATCCTCGAGGTGCTGATTGGGATAGGACTCCTGGCTAGTCAAGTGGGATTCATTTGGCTTCTTTTGATCTTTTTAATTTATTGTGAGTAGGCAGGCCTTCATGACGCTGCGGCTTGTTACTGAACGCTGCAGTATGTTCCCACATGAGCCGATTTGTTGCAAAACGTCTACAGCCTCGCCAGAAGGCCTGGAACGTAGCTACGCAAGATCGCCTAGCTGCTACAAGCTCCCTACTAAGCTCAATGAAAGTCGTCAAAATGCTTGGGCTCCAAAATAGCCTTGCGCATCGCATTCAAGAACTTCGGAAGGAGGAGCTCTACGTAGCCTCGAAACTCAGATGGATCATGGTGTACTACAACGCATCTGGTATGTCATGAGTGCGGGATGACATTGACATCACGCATACGCTAACAACAGAGCAGCGAACGCGCTCGGGATTTTCTCTCCAGCCATCACTCTAGTTATTTATGCTGTGGTAGCAGTGGCTCGGGGCGGCAAGCTAGACACTGAAATTGCATTCACCACTGTAGCCATTTTGAGCATGGTCACACACCCTGCGAATATGGTCATGACCATTGTGCCACGCGCAGTTGCCGCATTTGCTGGATTCGAAAGAATCCAGACCTTTCTACTACGACAGTCCTCAGAGGATAACCGTAGTACGCTACCCTGGCCGGGCACGTCACCCATGGACGCAGCATCTGGTCAATTGACAAAGCCGGGCCCTGCTATTCATATTCGCCATGTAGGAATTGGCGACAAACAGCCCGTCTTGCGGAATGTGGACATTGAAGTACCTGCTGGATCATTTACTATAATATCGGGGCCTACTGGCAGTGGTAAATCGACCTTGTTGCGTGCTATTCTTGGCGAAATCTCTCCCAGCCATGGGTCTATTAGTCTGTCAACACGACAGGTGGCGTACTGCGCTCAGCGGCCCTGGCTACCGAATGGCACTATCAGAGATGTTATACTTGGGGCTGCTAACGTTCACGAAGCAAGTATGCAAGAGTCTGAGAGATGGTACCGCGAGGTAACGGACATATGCTGTCTTGCACATGACTTCGACTCTCTTCCGGCTGGAGATCAGACTCAGGTTGGCAGTAGGGGTCTCAACCTATCTGGAGGACAGAGACAGCGTGTGGTACGTTTGTGAGATTGGCCATAAGTTAATTGGGCTAATAATAACAGGTCCTAGCCCGAGCCTTGTTTGCCAGGTGTGACATACTTCTGCTGGATGACACCTTCAGTGGTCTGGACGGTGGAACGGAGCAAGCCGTCTTTGATAACCTATTTGGATCCAGCGGTCTGGTTCGGCGACTGAACACTACCGTAATACTCGCCTCTAATTCGGGTATGTTTTTTTCCCATGGTCACCACTAAACTTGCCACTAACTCTGCATTAGCTCAGCATTTCCCGGGAGCGGACCACATTGTAGTTCTGGGGGACAATGGAGTTATAGATCAAGGCAGTTGGCAGAACATCAAGGTGAAAGCTGCATCTATAGCCAAATTCTCCTCAAACAATTACGCCAAGGACATCACGATGCTATCGACCAACTTTGACAAGCTCGCCGCTCAATTGCGAGCAAAAGACGAAACGGAGCAAGATCTTGCAAGACAGAGTGGAGATCCCGCTCTCTATGGTAATTGCCCCTATCACCTCCATGGATTTGGCTAATGCGAACGCAGCCTACTATCTGGGATTTATCGATGCCATCAGTATTTTTCTCCTGCTCGCCACCACCATGTCATATGGCTTCTTCATCACCATCCCGCAGTACTGGCTCCAGCTGTGGACTGAGTTGGGAGACAAAAGTACTGCGTTCTATGTCGGTGGATTCCTCGTCCTATCCACAATGTCTTGGGTGTCAACCAGCGCTCAGATGTGGTACGCTTTCCGGATATTCCCAGCTACATATTGGTATTGAAACTCAACTAGGATCGTCCTTATCCAACTCGCTCCGCAATCGGGGTCGCGATTGCACGCACGTCTGTTGCACATCATCACTAGGTGAGCAATCTTAGCACCGAGATGTTGACAGGCTAATTACAGAGTTGGCTAATTATAAATAGCGCGCCGTTGTCTTTCTTCTCTGTGACTGACAATGGATCTATCTTGAATAGGTAAGGGTTTATGCTCAGATGGATCGGTCAACACTGATGATGCCTAGATTCAGTCAAGACATCCAGCTTATTGACAAGCAGTTGCCACCAGCACTGCAGAGCCTTGTAACACGTGGGTAACGCTTTCGACTAAATGTAATCTAGCTAAAGGCTGTCAGAAATGTCCAAACTCGTCATGCAAATCATTCTTCTTTGCGTGGCTGAGAGATGGCTCGCAGTATCACTACCGGTCTGTATGCTGCTTGTATATGTTGTCCAAAAAGTGTACCTTCGCACATCAAGGCAGCTCCGATTTTTAGAGCTGGAGGCCCGGGCAGGGGTCTTTTCCAGTTTCCTAGAAACTGTTAGTATTTGAGACTACGATTTGAGTACCAGCTAATTTTAATTTTTAGATCGAGGGCATCGAAACGATACGGTCGTTTGGCTGGCCCGCTGCCGTGATACAGAAGAACATTCACAGTGTCGACAATGCCCAGCGTCCAGAATTCCTCCTCCTGTGTTCCCAGAGGTGGCTCAACATTGTACTGGATCTTTTGGCTTCGGCTATTGCAACAAGCGTCGTTCTAATAGCTATAGTACTGCGGGGACAGGTCAGTGGTGCACAGGTCGGCATTGCGCTCAACATTATGCTCGTAGCAAACACGACATTGCTGAAACTCGTGGAGAATTGGACCACGCTGGAAATATCTCTCGGCGCCATATCTCGCGTGAAGCAGCTCGAGAACACGACTCCAACTGAGGGCGGACCGGCCACGAGCTCGGAAACCCCTCAAAACTGGCCGTCTGCAGGGCATATAGTCTTCAGGGACGTAAGTGCGTCATACCAGTACGTCTGCGTCACGCCCGTATTGCTAGCAACTGCTAATTTCTATAATTAAGATCCGACTCCGTTGCTCTACGGGGCCTGAGCCTGACCGTTGCTGCGGGCCAGAAACTTGTCGTCTGCGGGCGTACTGGCAGGTAAGTCACTTCAATCAGTCCAAGTTACTTTCCTGGGGCTAACTCTCTGGATATTAGTGGTAAGAGTACGTTACTTTTAACGCTGCTTAGACTACTAGAACTGCGATCCGGCTATATTGAGCTAGATGGCATCGATATCGGGCAAGTCAAGCTAGACCTGCTACGACAACGGTGCTTCATCGCTGTATCGCAGGATCCCCTCCTTTTATTCAACGAGACCTTGCGCTTCAACTTGGACCCAGATGCTTCAGAATCTGAAAGCATTCTCATCGATGCATTGGCCAAAGTGAGGCTAATGTCGCATTTCTTCGACGCCCGCACACATGTCCTGGGAGAGGAGATGGCCACTGTCATCAACATGGCGGACTCAACTGAGCACCCAATCCTTGATCAGAAGCTCTCGAGTTTCCCGCATCTCTCCGTAGGGCAGTGCCAGCTGTTTGCACTTTGCAGAGCACTCGTCAAAGCCCGTCCCTCCCAACGCCTCGGACTCAAACCTGTGGTTCTTTTGGACGAGGTCACGTCTTCCCTCGACACTGTCACCGAGTCCGCCATCTATGAAATCATCGACGAGGAGTTCACTGAGCAGGGACATACAGTCATCATTGTTGCCCACAGACTTGGTGTCTTGAAGAAACACATGAGAAGTGGAAGGGATGCTGTGGTGTTCATGGCAGACGGCAAATTAGAGGAAGTTGTCGAAGACTTTGAAATGACGAAGTTCCGCGCGCCAGACAAATAGTTTAGAGCCACTCTGGTTCTTTGATGTTTGGTCAAGCCTTCAAACAAGCGATTTGCTATACGCAAAGATAAACAGCCACCTAAGAAAACAACAGCAAAAGGATTTCAGAGGCCAGTGGGTCGTAATTGATGCAAACTTTCATTATTGCCTTTAACGAGTGCAATTCAACAAGTGATATGGTGTGGAGTAGTTGTAGCAGAACAATATCATCTGGAGGAATCGGAATTCAGCGTATTGGGCGATATCCCATCCAGGTCTTATAGAGTGACTGAATAATACCCCGCGCACCATGGTGTATTAGCTGGCCCTGTAACGCTATACAAAGTCGTCTCGCGAGAAGTAGATTTCGCGGCCGCCCAACTTCGGCGCATGCTGCCACGAAGGGTAGCCGCGGATCAAATCAGATCAAGACGAGGTCCTTATGAGGCCTCGATGAAAATCTCTACTCTGCCGCGGTAGCCGAGTACAAGTACTGCCCGCGCCTGTGGGCGATGAAGAAACCGATTACTTCCTCTTCATCATCTTCACAGCCTGCTTTCAACCAGATTTCATCACCCATGCAAGACGCCGACGCCCTAAAACACACAATCCTCGGGCCTAGAGTTTCGACTGGTGCCTCGGGTACTTGAGCGATTGTATCTCCTCAGCGACCTTGCGCGCACCAACGAGGGCGAAGCACGCCGCAGTCAGGGTTGGATTACAGGCGTTTTGGGTCGGAATCACGCCGCAACCCCCGATGAACAGGTTTTCTAACCGCCAGACCTTGGAGTGTCTGTCAACCACTGAATGCCCGTCGTCTTGCTCACCTGCTCGAGTCGTTCCGCAGATGTGAGTCGCCGAGCCCGGGGCGATGAATCTGGGCTCACCTCCGGGTACATAATCACCGAGAGAGGTAGCGATGTTCTTCATGCTGCAAGGTGGAGAGTTTCAGTCATGATTGGCTTTTTTTGATATCAGGGGCAACCGAGAAGCATGCTTACTCCTTCATCATGGCCTGTGCTCGCTTGGCATCTTGTTCGCCGATGCGGAAGTATATCGATGGCTTGGACGAGCAGCTTTGTCAGTCTCCCTTCCCCCCCCCGCCCCAATAGACTTTTTCAGCACAAACAAGTACGAGGTGATGGACGGGACTTTACCTGAGGCATGCCAAAGGCATCAGTGACCTCGGAGGAAAACTCGACATGGTTGTCATAAACTGGCTTGACGTATCCGAAAAATCGCAAGTCAATGAGGAGGCGCGGATCGATTGAATCGGGAACGCTGTTGTAGTGAAATGGGTCGCGTTGGATCTGTGAGTGCCAGGGGTACTTCTCGGAGACGGGCGTCGAAATCTAGCACACATGGTTTTTTTTTTTCTTCCCATCAGTATCATCAACTCGGCAGCCACCAGAATTGGACCTCCTCATCACCATGGGAGGAACTGAGAACTGTACCTCGGGGGAAGGATCATTGGGAGGGATGCGTAAAGGATCGTTGGGAAACTTTTTCGAGTGTTCCTTGCAACGCGCGTCATTCCATGCGTCCTCCAGTAGGCTCTTCTTCATCGCAACTTGGCAGACAGACATGGTTTGCTCTGTCAGATACCGTCCCTGCTTTGGCGATTAGCTTCCATTGTCTTTTTTTTTTTCCCTCCTTGAGGCGGCTTGTTCGGATCGGGCGCACCAAGGCGGGGTAGCCTGTTTCAGGTCGAATTTGGGAATTGAACAGGATGCCAGCTGTCAGAATTGCTCCGGCACAGATGACATACTTCTTCGCCTTGGCTATGACGATGTCGTTGGTTCGTAAGTCGGTGAGCTCGGCCCCGATTATCTGTCTCGACGCTGTGTCCACGAGCAGCCTTGTACATCGGTGCCGCGCTCTTAATCTAAAGTTTATGCCACTGTACCTCGGGTCGGCGAGATCTCCTAGAATCGTTGCTGGGCATGTCCATTGCACGTAATCCGGGTTGCGGGTGCTTCGACGACATGCCAGGGGGAGGTTGACAAACTCTCGATCCCCGTGGGCCCGAACGAGTGCGTCTTTGATGAGTTGGTGGCGGATGGAATGCTCGAACGCTGCTTCGGTAGTTTTGAACAGAGCTTTGGCTTCACTGTATAGGTCTATCCACTCTTGGTCGGAAAAGAGATCTGACCTCTCAATCGCCGGGTGCTGTTCCGGGGTAGCGCAACTCCAGTAGCAACCCATGCCTCCCACCTCCCTGACAACAGGAGCAGCGGGCAGGTTGCTGTAATGACGTTCCTCGGTATTAAGTTCGGTAACCTCTGTGTATTTCGAAGGACTAGGCACCGACATGGTCCCTGGATTCTGGCCAACCGCTGCTGCCTTGGCCGGTGCTGAAAGATCTGAAAGCAGACCCAATGCTCCCTGTGGGATGCATCAGTCCACGCCACTCCTCGGTGATGGAAAAATATACCTTGACAGTGCTGTGAAAGTGGTGGCGGATCAGCTGGCAGTTCCAGGAACATTTATCCTCTCGACTTTGCTTCCTTACCTAGAGAAACGTCTATCATCCATCTGCACCACGACGCTGTTTTTCTTGTGATCGCCAATCAACCTCGTCTGCCTAGCGTAGTGCGTTGATACTACCGTCTGAACATGAAACATAAAGACATGGACTACTTACTGTTCCCCCATCTCTACCATGAGCACGTTGATGCTGTTATCAGCGTTGAGGATGGTCCTGGCATACACTGCACCAATGGGACCAGATCCAACAATCAAGACATCCGACTCCAGGACGTTCTGTCTGCTGATGTCATTATGAAAGTTCATACTGCTTGCTGCTTGTTTGGGGCATTTGCCGTCCAAGAGCTTGTCTAGTAAGATCTGTCAAATAGCCGCGCCAATGTAAGTCGCGGTTTTTTCCTTTGTGCTTGCACCAAGACATCTGCCAGCTCGGGAGCTGACCCTCTTGTCCCTTTTATGTGCCTAGGGTTACTGATGCCACGTAGGGAATTTGTTGGTTCTCCAAGTCACGCCTCCTCAGCCCATTCGACCGAAATGGTGCAGCAGCGACGGCGGAGTCTGGTGAATGGTGGCGTTGGGGAACAACGTAATACCGATGTGGTATCAAAACCCGAGAAGGGGGATAAGCAACCCAGGAATTGAATTGACAGGATTGGCCGGAAGAATATCCACGCTGCAAGGCATAAGCAAGCAAATGGTTGCAATATTAGCCGTATAAGCCGTCAGTATTACGGAGTACCTCTTATTATTTTGACGTGGCGTGTAAGCTTGCAGCGTGAAGTGTCCGATAGACACTCATACATGTAGACACTCTGTTGATTGGCTGAGGGCTAGGCAGCCCGCCCGTTGGGCACCAGGATAAAGGAAAAAGCAAGTCAGCCACAGCAGGCAGCTTCTGATTCGTCAAAAATTCACCGTACCCATAAATATTTCTAGCAAAGGCGGTGTAGCTGGCTGCCTTGCTTGGCAGCTTTCCCAAAGAGCTGATGATCTGATGCAGAACAGAGTGAAGCTTTTGGTGATCGATTCAATTACTGACGATCTCCAGATGGATGTCAAGAGCTAGAAAAAAGCTCCTCCGAAAAATCTGTTGAGTGGGGTTTTGTGTTGGGTGGGCTAGGTGCCTCGCACCTGCCCCCCCCCTTCACTTTCTACAATACATTTTAAACAGTCTTGGCTGTAGGGTAAGCCTACCATAGCTTTCTGCTTATTTCTCAAATGTGAATTAATACGGCACAAGTTAATTTTAGTCAATGTGGCTGTTTCTCAAACTGTTTATTTAGGGGCAATCCACTAGCGGCGGCGTCCGTTTCTACCAATCATGAACGTAAATAACGTTCAGAACCGTAATCCTCCCACACCATAGATTGGTTTATGTATAGCCCTCCACAAACGGCAACCTCAACCTCCACAAGCTTGTGCACACCTCCACATTCTGAGGTTGCACAACCTGGCGGGAGAGCTTGACGAAGTGCGGGCTGGTAAGTTATTCTATATTGCCTACGGGACCTAATTATTATGTGAGTGAGAGCTGTGTTGGTGGAGTAAGGTTGGAGCACAGTGAGGTACAGTGAGGCACAGTGTTCACACGCACTGACTCAACCGAAGGCATACAGTGTATTGAACACTGTACATGGTAGTAAATGGCATCTGCCTGTCCGCACATCATTCAACAGAGGTACTGGTCGCGGAAAGAAAATGCACACCAGTGTCGCTTTTATATTGCCAGGCGCTCCGAATACGTTGGTCGCTGAGGAATCTAAGGTCCTGCCAAAGTTGACACATCTCAGCCCACGCCAGGTCCTTGCGCTAATATCTGCGACAATGAAAATCGCTTTTACCCGTGGCCACATGGCCCACCACGTGCATGCTTGAAAAAAAAGTCGGCAGCCATACGTTGTACATCTGTCGCTCTTCTACACCCACCTGGGCCTGCTGTGCGCGTTGTCCCTGATATCCTCGTCAGGTAAACGCTCTGCGTCTTGCCCGTCAATCGAATGTGTCTATGTGTTTGCAGAACTCTATTCGCGTAAATGTATGCCCTGTTCGCTTTATTGGTTGTTGCGGCTACCCTCGTCTCGTTGGCCCAGGGGAGCATATCGGCCCTGGCGGCCGCTGCTGATACTTGGCGATCGACCGCGTGCAACAACTCGCGACAACCAGCCGCCAATGCTTCGATCCTCGCCGCCACTGGTCTGGATCTGCGATTTGGGGTCGTCGTCCATGTCGCCGACCTCCAGATTCAGTCCCGGAATATCTCGTGAGGGTCCTGGTGAGCCGGCACGCATGAGCGACTCATTGTCGGCATGGATAGAGGGCGTACCCATGACTGTGCTAGAATCGCCAAAGAGAGAATTCATATCTTCGAGACGCACGCCGCACGTCTCGGGATAGGTGAAGTAGACTGCAATACGTGGTTAGTCACAGGTCATTGACTGTAGAACATGCCAGAAGTGTGCTCACCAATGACAAAGGATACCACGCAGAAGAAAGCGTGGACGAGATAGAGGCGCCACTTGATCCATTCTTGCAAAATAGGAGTCATTTCTCCCACTAACCAATTAAAGGCCCAGTTGGTTGCCGTGGAGAGACTGGCACCCTTGGATCGAATGCTGAGGGGAAGAATCTCGGGAGGGTAGAGCCAGGGAATGGGTCCCCATGAGTACCCAAAGGCTGCATTATAAATCATGACGAACAAGACCACCATTCTGGGCGTCCACCGGATATCGAGGTAGATGAAGTAGGAAATGAGCGACAGAGAGATGGCCATGGCGATAGCACCAGACAAGAGGATCGGCCGTCGGCCCCATCGATCCACCAAGTACCAGGGGGGAATGGTCGACAGGAAGTAGGTAATTCCGTTGAAACCGGTCATGAGAACGGCGTCGTGGCCGACCCAGCCTGCGGATTCAAAAACGTACGGGGCGTAGTACGAGATAACATTGATGCCGTTGAGCTGCGCCAGCGCTTGGGCAGACATGGCGATGAAAACACGCGTTCGGTATTTGCGGAACATCTCCGAGTAAGTTCGATCACCTTCTTGTCGCTGTAGCAAAACGTTCATCTTGATTTCGCGGTACTCGTCTCTAGCTTTGGGGTCGTGAATATCACCACCACCATAGAGGTTGGCAATCACCACCATGCCCTCCTCGTCATGATCATTGTCGAGAAGCCATCTACATTTTCCAAGTACGTTGGTCTCTCCTCTTTCGTTGCTGCCGAAGAAGAAAAGGGAAAGGGGAAAAAAGGGAAGAAAAAAAACTCACCTTGGGGATTCCACAATGATTAAGCTGCCAATGCCCAATAGAGCACCCATGACACACTGCATAAGAAGCGGAATCCGCCATGACAGATTACTTTCGATGAAACCGCAGCCGTAGTCAACCCAAACGGATGTGGTGTACCCGATGATGTTGCCGGAGAACTCAATGCAAGCTAACTTTCCTCGATTATGCGGCGGAGAGATTTCGGATTGATAAACGGGCACAATGGTGGAGAGCATGCCAACGCCGAGACCGGCAATAATACGGCCGACTATCATCATGGCCATGGATGTTGCCATTGTTTGCAAGGCTCCGCCCACGAAGAATATACACGATCCGTACAGAATGGTTCGACGTCGACCAATGATGTCTCCGACTCGACCGACAATAAGCGAGGCAAAAAAGGCACCGACTTCCAATATGGCAACCATGGTACCGACCTGAGCCTTGGATGGATGGTTGAAGTAATCAATGAAGAATGGGCCACTGTGCAAAAAGGGTTACGTTGTTAGTTGACCCCCCGCTAGATGTCACATCACACATGGTAGGGATGGGTTGAGGCGAAATGATTCATACGTGATAATGCCCGACATAACACCTTGATCATAACCAAATAGAAACACGCCGAGAGAAACAAATATGCTTGTGAAATAACTGCATAAAGTCAGTACATGTGTTCGCGTATGCTAGAGGCACATATAACTGGAGGAGGCGTACATGAGGGCCTTGCCTGTAAGGCCGTGGACAGAACCCGATCGTCCCGACATGATGGCTCCTATGCAGCGTTCTGCGCGCGAGGGTCGCAGCGGTTTTATCGGAGGAATTTCAATGGCCTCTTTGTCGATGGGGGTGGGATGTATCGACTCGGAGCGATGATATCGCTGCGGCGAAGGGTCGTGAATGCGGACCTTTTTTTGGTGTTTGGACTGACGTTTCTGCACACCAGCGAGAAGCTCTTGCTCAAGCTCGTCGGGCAGCTGAAGACGTACAGGGTCGTTGTCGTCGGCAAGTTGATCACCAATATCGCCAGTGTCGGTCCAGGAAGACTCGGAGCCTGATGACAGCCTCGCCTGGGAGGAGCGAGCGGGATTGGAGAAACCAAGCAAGGAGGCAGACTGGGAGTCTTGGTCGATATCTAAACGGGTAGGGAGCGTCCGCAAGGGAATGTTGGAAGGGAGACGGGATGGGTTTGTCGAAGGAATTTTGGGCGGTTTTGGGGCTGTTGAGCAGCAGCGCCCCTCTGCATTCAATTGAAGGGGAAGCGTAGTAATAAGGGAAGTGGAGGTGGAGTTGAGAGGTGACGCCGCGTCTGCTGGCGGAGTTAAACAATGATCGGGGGGTCTGGTGACGGAAGACGAGACAAGGTTTCCAATCATCGACACCAGCTAACCTGCAGCGTCGTCGGGTGGTTCGTCCTGTGGGGCTGCTATGGCGTTGTCACAAGGTGCCGAGCGGACTAAATAGTAAAGTTGTGTGTCGTCTGTTGACTTGTCGTCTGTTGTGAATTGCTCGCGTCGTACCAGCCAGTTGACCCCCGTATGGATATCCAAGGCTTTGAGCCGTCGATGCTTGTAGCTTGTGTGGGGGATGGTTGAGAGTGAGCGTAAATACACGGCGCAGAAAAGAAGAAGAAATACGTGCGAAGGGGAACACAAGACCAGGTTCACATGGACAGCGGCAGGACCTTTTTCGTCTAACAAGCTCCAGTCTCAGCTCGCTCCTTCCTTCCCAAGGAGATTCTGAAAGCGAGTGGAGAGAAATCGAGCAACAAGCAACATGGGAGGAAGGAAGGAAGCCGCGTCTGGTCCCATGCAATTCTCAGGAGAAGGATTATTAGTCAGTGCGAACCACCACCCAATGCGCCATACAACAATATTACCGAGTACTCCGCACGTAGGGAGTTATATACGCATTATTAGTCCTGACAAGCCTCCCCTATTTTTCTCATGAAATGGGCGTAAAAACAGGGGCTCATTTAATACGACCTGCATCTCATCAGCAAGTTTTAATTGGGAAGGTTTGGTGGCCGAATGAGAGACCATCTACCAGGCGCTTGTGGCTTTTCAAGCACTTTTCATTTCACAGCTGGTTATGATCGGCTTAACAACTTTTTCATCATTTGCTAACCACCCATCCCCCCCTGGTTGAAGATATGCGCCTCACGTGTGGGTGTCATGCGTCACAATAAAGTTGTTAAAAAGATGAAGAGCCCGACTCCATTATTCATATTTTCACGATCAATGACGACTTGCGCGGCAACTGTTGCAACCCGTGCTAGGGACGCATCTGTAGGATGTACCCTTGATGAGCTTCTTGTTGCACGGCCAAGCATGCATGGATGAATTAGTTGGCGCGGGTCTCAACATTAATAATGCGCATAAAATTAGGGTATGCGCACAGGTTTCCCCCCTCTTTAATCAATTTAATCATACGATTCACTCAATATCTGTTAGACCGCGAAGCTAGGGTTTAATGTGATTACCTCTATTAAGTTATCTAACCCTGTAAGAGAGTGCGGACTACGGCTTAAATACCTAAGTACCTTTACTATAGGTAAGGTACTAATATAGTGCTAAAATATACTATATAGTTATAGAGATCTTAGAAAATAACTAGCTAGGGGTAAACTCTTATCTTAGCTAGTTAAGTAATAAGACTATTATATAGTAAGGATTAATTATGCCCTTATAAGTATAATACACCCCCCTAGGGGACCTTATTTAAGGTTCCCTATAATAAATCTAAATTAATAAAATTATTTAAATTAAAATTATAATATTTAAATTAATTTTATAGTATAAAAAGTAGTTAATTAGTTATATTCTTATTTAAATTAAGGTTATTATATAATACTTATTCTTTAGGTTCTTTACTAAGTATACTAAAGGGTAGTTATATAAGCCCTAATACCTTATAAAAGCTTATAAAAGTATTCCCTATAAGAGGCTTTATAAGGCTATTAGTAATTATCTCTTTAGTAGTAATCTAAGTAATATTAAAGATTCCTTTTATAATCTCTTAATAAAGCTAGTAGTAATAAATATCTATATACTAGAGCTTTATAATAAGCTTAATAAACTCTTCCTTAAGGAAATAGATTATCTATATATTATTATATTTAATTTTAAGTGTATTATTACCTAGGCTTAGCCTAACCTCTTAATATAATTATCTAAAGGCTATAAGTTCCTTACTATAGTAAGAAAGCACTAGGAGCTTTACTTTAGTTAATAATATTATTATAGTAACTTACTTACTTACCTTAAAGAGTATAAGTTCTTTAAAAAGCTTTATAATATAGCCTTATAAGCTCTTTCTTATTATAGTATTATTAGTAAAAGAAGTGTTACTATATATCTCTAATTTAGGGTTATTACTACTATATTTAATTACTAGATTTACCTATATATACCTATACTTAAGGAGTTCTGCTAATCGGAGCTATTGTCACGGCTTGTACCGCAGGGTCTAATATAAACGAAGTGAAGGCTAAGATTCGCAGTTACCACTAGAAAGATACTAGCTAGGGCCTAGTGCATAAAGGTTTTAATCTCTAACTTACTATATATAATATACGCTATCCTTAATAAATACCCTACTTAATAAACATATAGCTATCTTATAGCTAGCTAGCCTCTTTATTATTAGAGTAGCCTAAAGGTTCTCTAAAGATTTACTATTATAAATGTCCTATCTCTAACCTCTACGCTCCTAATATAATACCCCCTTATTATATAATTAACCTTAATTATAAAAAAAGCTACTAACTTAGGGCATAGACACTATAATAAAGCTTATAAAGAAAATAAGATAAGGAACCTTATATCTAAATATATAGGTAAAAAAATCATAATAATAATACTACTAATTATAAATAACCCCCCTTATTATAGGTAGTAATGTTTAAATAGTAGCTTATATATAGCTTTAATATAGTAAAACAAATATTATTACCTATTATATAGCTAGACTAAAAAAATAGATAACCTATATTAATTTTTATAATTAGTTTAAATAAATATAGTACCTAATACTATAGTTTTAAATAGTTAAATAAAATGGCTTATATTATAGTTACTATAAGTTTGTAGCTATTAGGTATATATATAAGTGGCAAAGCTAATAGTTATTATTATAATTTATAGATTACTTACCTATAGTGCGTTAGATTACTTAAGGGGTCTAGGGTTAATATAAAAGAGACTAATTTTTTCCCACTTTTACACACTTCCTTTCTCTTATAATATCCCTTAACCTTATAAGTTACCCTTACTAGCTAAGTAGTAGCTCTCTTACTACTATTATATAGTAGTTACTGTTAAAAATACATAAGGCTTTGTAATCCTAGGTGCAGAAGGATCGGTCCACTCTTTTGAATTTAACAGGTTATGAGCCCGGTGGCGCAGTGGTTAGGCCCACTGCAGCGTTGCAGTGGTTAGGCCCACTGTAGCGTTTCGCCTACCACAGTGGAGCACTGCTCTGCGAGGCAAGGTTACGAGTTCGAACCCTGCCGAAATAACTAAAAAATTCAATTGCTAGTATAAGCCTAAGACCTCTATAGGGCACCTGGATGTGCAATTCCAGGGGGGGTGTTAAAAATACATAAGGCTTTGTAATCCTAGGTGCAGATGGATCGGTCCACTCTTTTGAATTCAACAGTTACTAACCCTCTTTAGTCTCTAATTATTATTATTACTTACTATTATTTATCTTTATTCTTTATCTTTATCT
>JFGW01000367.1:0-24858 GCA_000729825.1 Epichloe sp. AL9924
GCTTAGCATGATGGGTGTGTATCGAGTGTGGGCGTCGAGTGACAAAACGAGGCTGATTCCGAACGGATTGTGATGTACGGAGTATACAAGTCTAGAATAGAACCGGGCGAAACCCCCATGACAAAACTGTCGAAGCCCTCCCGAACAAAGAAATCACTCGTGATTCAAGACGCCTTTCAGAAACCACTGTTTATCATCAGAATCACGTATTCTCAATCAGCAATCCATCCATCCTGCCGGGGCGTCTACGGAGTAAGAAGAGGGGGGGGAAAACCTACCAGCTCCCCGTTCGCAACCCGGGCAGCCACCCTGTCCACCTCGACCTCGTCCGGCAGCACGACCCTCTTGCCGTCCCGTGCCCGCTCCTCCCACCAGATCTGTCTGCCCGCCAGGGTCGTCGCCCTTGTCCCCTGCTCCCAGGGCGACGCGGTCACGACGAGGTGGGCGTCGACGAACCGGGCGAGGTTCCTGGCGGCGCGGTCGCGGCCGGACGGCCCGTCGTGGTCGTGGTCGGGGGCGGAGGGCGACTCCCACGGCTTGCGGGGGAGGTCGTCGATGGCGCGGTTGAGGGGCGCGAGGACGGTGACGGCGGTTTCGCTGGCTGCGAGGGAGGAGAGGAGAGTGGCTGTTGGGGAGCGGAGGCGCGTGAGGGAGGAGAAGGAGGATACGGAGCGCTGGGGACCGATGGCGTCGGCTAGGGAGATGGAGGATTGGGGCCGCGGAGCGTATCTGTCTGCTTCGGGGGGGGAGGAGGAGGAGGAGGTCGGGGGTGGTGATTGTGTACGGGAGGACGGGTTCAGGGTTTTGATCCTCGGCGGCGGAGGCGGAGGCGGAGGAGGCTGGTCGGAGGAGGTTTCTTGTCCGGGGAGGGTCTGCTTGTCGGAGGGGCGCATGATGTTGCTGGTGCTGCCGGATGAATAATATCAATCTATGTTGCGAAGGGCCGAAGGGGGGGGGGAATGGAGGTTGGGAAGGGAAGCTTAGCTGCGGTCACGAGAGGGCTGCCAGATCGGGAAGCTCGCGGCGGTGGCTACCCCGCTTGAGTTTTTCTTTTTCTTTTTTTCTTTTTTTTTTCCCCCTCTTGATGGGAGAGGAAGGGCATTTTGGAATTCCACAGTAGGGTTGTGGAAGCCACATGTCAGACCAGCAGAAAGCCAAACTTTGAAACGAAAAGGGGATCATCTCCGCATTGTCCCATCCGCGGCGGCTTGTTTTATCCCCAACTTGTTCTCGCTTTTCCCCAGACTGCGCCGGCGCCACTTTGCACCAGCTTGCAAGTCTCCGATGGTCCGAATTCCAGCGGGGGAATGCGATGCATTTTGTACGCAGCGTCTTGTGATTCACTAGAGTGCGCTGTCGAATTTGTCCAGAATGCGTCAAGAGCCCTTTTCTTCCCTTCACATGTGAAAGCCGACGCGTAAAACATAAAAGTCTCTGTGTGCATGTACATGTAGTAGCACGCATTGTGGGCTGCGAGTCGCTCACGAGGTCGTCCTTGGGGGGGAGGGGCGCGGCCGCAACGGGGGGGGCGAGAGCCAATGAGGGCGGCACCGTTTTTGGTCACTGGATGACTTGGGCTTGCACTTTATTGGGTGGCGAACCGAGGGTACCTGGTGGTGCCATGTAGATTGCGTCGAGAGGCTCGGTACCTCGCCCTGCAATCTGTGGTAGCGTTGGACTTCACATGTCAGCTCTTTTCCCTTCACGCGCCACTTGGTGTTTGCCTTTGTGCGAAGAGAGAGATTAGCACGCACGTGGCCGCAATTGGAGTCCTTTTTTCTGTGATGGATTGATATGCGGCTCATCATGCGGCGTCCCGGCAAAGGGCCGGACCAGCAAGAGCGTGAATGGCTTGCCATTGACCGTTGACTGCAATCTGGGAGCGAAAACCGTAAAGCCATTTATTTACAAACATGTAAAATGTCTGGTGAAACTGGGCTGTCCGTTCCCCGTTCCCCGTTCCCCCGTCGGCTGTGGCTGTGGCTGGCCACGGGTGAAAGAAAAAAAAAGAGCGAGTCGGAGATGCCGGCTGGGAAGAGGGCCCGGCTAGGCAGGCACGACCACAAGTTGCTGTCGTGTTTGCCACGCTCGTTCATGACGGTCTGCTGCCGATTTGTCTACTTGTTATTACTAATTACATACGGATTACGCTCTCTTTTTGATTTCCATGGTCAGCAACACGTCTCCATCCTCGTGGCCAGATTGACTGTCCCGTTGACGCCACCAGGAGGACTCGCCACCTGCCGTGGGGCGTCTCCAGCTTTACGAAGCAAGTACAGGCCACTGGCTCCCCAGAGTCTCCGCTGCACGCCCCCCCCCCCCCCCCGCCGAAACCCAATGACCAGTGCTTTTGGGCTCTTGGGGCAACTTGGGGCAACAGACCGCTCCTGGCCACTCCCACTTTGGCACTGTCAAACATCGACCTCGGCTGTCTGGAAGTCTGGAAGTCTGGAGTGGGCTGTTTGCCTCCCCGTCCTCGGCGCAAACTAACCCATTCCACCAATTCCACCAATTACACCCATTCCTGCGCACGCCCCAGAACCTCTTAAAACTCCCGTCGCCGAGATCTTTCTCCTGCCGCCTCTTCTTCTCTTCTCTCCTCTTTCCCATCATCTCCGTCTTGCCCCTCTTCTTATCCTTTACTCACAAACAATACCCGCCGTGTCTCTTTGCCAGCTCTTCCATCGTCCTACGAGCGCAAACAACGGCATCACCTCGCTTTTCCTTGGCTTCACCACATCTCACACATCCTCATTCACATTCACAATGGCTCCCAGTGTCATCGTTGTCGGTGGTGGCTTGTCTGGCCTGAGTGCTGCTCACACCATCTACCTCGCCGGTGGCAACGTCGTTCTCCTGGATAAGCAGGGTAAGTCCGAGCAACAACAGCGTACTGGAGTTCGTAGCCGCTTTTTTTGTCAAGTGCTGACATTGGGTTTTCCGCGCTTCACAGGTTTCTTCGGAGGCAACTCCACCAAGGCCACATCAGGTATCAACGGTGCCTTGACCAGAACACAGGTCGACCACAAGATTGGCGACAGTGTCAAGCAGTTCTACGAGGATACCCTAAAGTCGGCCCGTGACAAGGCTCGTCCCGACTTGATCAAGGTCCTCACCTACAAGTCCGCCGCCGCCGTTGAGTGGTTGCAAGACGTCTTCGACCTCGACCTCACTCTGGTCTCCCGTCTCGGGTAAGTTTCATGCATCCCGCTCTGAGTTTTTGGACGCTGCGGCGCCTCCTCTTCAATCAAGGGAACATGACATGTTGAATCGTTGGCCGCCGTGTCAATAAGAAACAAGACTAATAACAACAACCTGCAGCGGTCACTCACAGCCCCGAACCCACCGTGGTCACGATGCCAAGTTCCCTGGTATGGCCATCACCTACGCCCTCATGCAGCGCATTGAGGAGCTCGCCGAGAACGAGCCCCACCGAGTACAGATCATCAAGAAGGCCCGCGTCACCGCGCTGAACAAGCAAGACAACAAGGTCACTGGTGTCACGTACGAGGTTGACGGCAAATCTGCCTCTGCCGAAGGCCCTGTCATTCTCGCCACTGGTGGTTACGCCGCCGACTTTGGCGAGACGTCTCTGCTCCAGAAGCATCGTCCCGACACCATGGGCCTCGCTACTACCAACGGCACCCACGCCACTGGTGACGGTCAGAAGATGGTCATGGCCATTGGCGGTAACGGTATCGACATGGACAAGGTCCAGGTCCACCCTACCGGTCTCGTCGACCCCAAGGACCCCGGCTCCAAGTGGAAGTTCTTGGCCGCTGAGGCTCTCCGTGGCGAGGGTGGTATCCTTCTCAACGGCGATGGCGACCGATTCTGCGATGAGCTCGGCCACCGCGACTACGTCTCTGGCATGATGTGGAAGGAGAAGGACAAGAACAAGTTCCCCATCCGCCTCGTCCTCAACTCCAAGGCCTCCAAGACCCTCGACTTCCACACCCGTCACTACTCTGGACGTGGCCTCATGCGCAAGATGACCGGCAAGGAGCTGGCCAAGGAGATTGGCTGCAGCCCCGACCACCTCCAGAAGACTTTCCAGACGTACAACGCCATCGCCGAGGGCAAGCAGAAGGACCCATGGGGCAAGAAGTTCTTCCACAACCTGCCCGTCGACATCGACGACGACTTCCATGTCTCCCTCATGGAGCCCGTCCTGCACTTCACCATGGGTGGTATCGAGATTAATGACAAGGCCCAGGTCCTCAACCAGGACAAGAAGCCCTTCGAGGGTCTCTTCGCCTGTGGTGAGCTGGCCGGTGGTGTCCACGGTGCCAACCGTCTCGGTGGCTCCTCCTTGCTCGGCTGTGTCGTCTACGGCCGAGTCGCTGGTGATACTGCCAGCAACTACCTGTTCCAGCAGGCCCTCTCCGGAGCTGGTGCCGCCGGCTCCGCCGCCCAGCGTCTCGGCCAGATCTCTCTTCACCTCGATCCCTCTGCTCCTGGCAAGCTGACCGTCGAGTGGGCCAATGGTGGTGGCTCGGGCTCCGGTGCTGCTGCCACTGCCCAACAGGCCGGCGCTGCTCCTGCTGCCGCCGCTCCCGCCGGTGAGTCCGCCGCCAAGGCCTCCAAGCCCGACCCCAAGGCCTTCAAGGTCCCCGACACCGAGTACACCATGGAGGAGGTCGCTAAACATAACAAGGAGGACGACCTGTGGGTGGTGGTTAAGGGCGTGGTCATGGACCTCACCCACTGGCTCGACGAGCACCCCGGCGGTCCTCAGGCCATCAAGAACTTCATGGGCCGTGATGCCACCGAGGAGTTTGAGATGTTGCACGACGACGAAGTTATCCCCAAGTACGCTCCTGAGCAGGTCATTGGCCGCGTCAAGGGTCAGGAGGTGACTCTTGAGATCTGAAACGAGTTTCTCCTATGAAGTGGAATGAACTTGTTTGGGTATCTTGAGACGAGCCAGCCTGATCAGGCTTTTGTGTACTATGATATGTGGTGAAAGCAGAGTCTGAAGGGAGGGGGGTGTCTACTTATCCACACATTTTTGTTTTGTCCTTTGTGACAAAAAAAAACAAGAACGGGTTCACATTCTGCACATGGAATCATGAATCACAGCCAGCGAAGCTGCTCGTGGGATAGCTGCTTGATGGGCAAGAAAGAAGAGCTAGAGATTGAGAGTAGGCAACAGGCGAAGTTTGTTGTTCTATCTGAGCATGATTCCCATTCGGTCCCGGCTTTTTTTTTGGGCAGCACGGTCGCTGAAGGCGCATTTGGATACTCATTTTGGCGGGATTTTTTTTCTTCTATGTTTGTACTGATAGCTCATGTCTTGATCAATCTACACATACGAACAAAGTCGTTCCTTGATGGAATTTGATGTGATTTGGGTGCTGGCAGCATTATGTGACATGAACAACAGGATTGCAGGTGGTCACGTTCGGGAAACTCATTGCCGTCTGGGCAATTGAGAAATTGAGAGAATGTGATGCGCTATGTCGCGGACATGTCTCTGGTCCATCGATCACATACGGTTTCACCTTGTTGGACTTTCTTTGTATCTGAGTGGCGAGAACAAGGGCAATTCCCCAAGTCAGGCAATCTGGATCTACATGGCGGTCTTGTCGTGACTCAGCAATAGCAACCGCCAGGTTTCGTGAGGCCGAGGTTGGACGGTCCGTGGTCAACCTTGACGGTGGGTTGTCTCGCGGTTGTTGCACTTGCTTTCGCAAAGCTCCGGATACTTGAACATGGAGGAAGCGCCTTGGAATTGATGTCCTCTGGTTGGTTCGTGGACTTTTCTATCTGCGACGTCTGCTTTGCGGGACCTACAGCGGCAACGGCAACGGCAACGGATTCCGTCGAAGAACCCCTTTTCTTTCCATGACTGGTGCACGGGGCAAGGGCACGAATCGCCTCTCCGTATTGGACAATGTGGGGGACTGCTTGTAACTTTTATCTATCGTCGCCTTGAAAACCCATCCTTTGTATTTCTCGTACATCTCTGAACTGGTAGTTTGATTATTGATGACAGGGGGTTTTTTTTTTTCTTTTTTTGCCACATCGGTGGTATCAACAGGCTGCGAGCCGTAGACTAGTTTTGCGGAGTGCCCAAGGTTCCTTCGATCGTCAAGGTGAGGACGAATCCTGAAGGCCCAGGGCTTCCCACTGGCGATCCGGATGATGTGATCACGCAACAATGTTTTTGTGACGCCATGATCGCGTGGCCCCACGGATCTATCGAATGGCATTGGGGAGAGTTACCGCATGCTTTTTGTTTCAAGACCTTTCGGGGTGGTGCCGGATGAATGTTGATGGTCCGCACTAAAGACATGACATCCACCCAGCGAGAATAATCAACTCGGGCCTTTCCTGATCTATTATAGAGCCCTCGCAGCCAATGCAGCATCATGTTCAAGACGGCCTTCAGCTATTCATTTTGGTCTGTTTCTCCCTTCCGTGAGAACCCGTTACTGGTCAAATTGAAGCAATCCCGAGGAATGCCTGGCCGTGAATTAGTTGCATCCTGTATACACGCGCATGGGAGAGCTCCTACCTGCTTCATCCGCTGCGAACGATTTCTGCAGTTCGTGATGAGGGAGATGATGCGGCTGTTTCGAGGCTGGCCCGTAGATGTAGCATATGAGAGACTAGAAGTTCGAGCCAGAGCCAGAGGCCCATGGGATGACCAGGGTCCGACATGGCGACTCTTCCAGCCCGGTCGTTCCGGAGAACCTGGCGATGGAATACGGAGCAAGGTTGGCTGTGTTAGGTCACTAGGAGCAAGCGATATTTGTCCGGGGGGGAAACATTGTCTCCGGGCAGCTGCAGAAGACAGAACCATGCGCATTTGTTGGGGGGGGGGGTTTCGGCATGGGGTACCGGCAATGCGGGAAAGGCCAAATTAGCGTGTTCCGTTGGTTCATGCACGAAATTGACTTTCAATATGTATCCAGGTCTAGCTTCAATCCTGAGCAGTGGTAAGAAAATAGCGGCGGGTACCCGATTTGATGCCGATCGAGGACTATTAGGGCCGTGAGACCCTGTGACCAAGTCGATTGCTCTGGGCGGACAAGGGCAAATGAGTCTGAACTTGCAGGTAAGTAAACGCGAATTTCACTTCATAAAAGGCGGGCAAGAGGCGCCGCGTTTCCATCAGTCATAATTGCTGATGACATGTTGATGACATGTGCGGAGTGAACACATAACACTGTTCAACGGCAGGTGATTCGCCCCGGATCTGCGCGCGAATGTTAAGTGATTGTGCAATGTCCACTCCGGACTCCGAGAAAGGGCGAACATGCTGTCCGCTTTTGTGGTTTAATTCCTGTACGGAGTATCTGCCGATTCTTTTCAATACATACAGGTGAGTTTTGAGGCGACACATGGCTTGAACGCCTGCTGAGTCCATTGGTCTTACAGGGGTCCTCAAGCCGTTGTTCGGCTTCATAATTGATGAATTTGGTTTCAATGCGGCGGCAACAGTCTGGAAGCTAGGCTCAGGAATAAGGTTCAGGCAACCAAGGTCGTGAGATGACCGATGACCGGCCTCCCAGCCCCCACGCTGCGAAGACCGTTCCATGTCAATGGCATGGCAGCATGGTGCATGGTCAGCCTGCATGGTGGGCATAATTAAGATGCTGGTATCACAGGAAGTACGGAGTACGGAGGCGTTGCTGCGTGGAGTTGTTGGCCAAGGCAAAGGTAAGGGTTGTGGATAATAACGAGAAACAGGGTTTTTTTTCTTGCCGCATTCTCCGCGGCCGTGTTTGAATCTGTAATCCGCACCCCGTACTCTACTTGGTCAACCTCCTCGAATTGGCTGGGTCTCCAGGGAAAAAAACTGACAATGATGATTGGCTTTGCACTACTACGTGCTGCGTGGGAGAAAGGGCCCTTCTACGGCACTTCAGCCGTGTCTGGGACGACATAAAAAGTCGTGAAATAGGCGACCGAGTTGGTTTCTTATCAAGTGTCGCCAGGTATCCCAGTGTCGTCGCCGACCAATCACTTTTGAGACGTGGCCCTCGGTCTCCCTTCAACTTGGTGGTCGGGAACGGGATGGGACAGCCCGGACAGGAGAGTGTTCTCGGGCCACCCTGCCATCGCCACTTCAACTGGAGAAAGTGAAGAGCAGGGATCCAAAGCTGAGCCGATACTCCGTAAACAGACGTTTGGTTCTTTGTTAACTCATCGTCACAGGTTGTTGGTAGGCATCCATCCGCATGACAGCACGGACCTTTGCCGAATGACCTTGAAGGGGTACTGAATCCTGGGTAAGACAGATCAGAGACGCTCGGCAGCTCACATCGACACAGGCGACGAACCGAAGAGAAAGGGAGCCGCCTAGCGAGACATTCTGGGCATCGGTAAGGGGGCGCCGGCTGGATCTGACGAGGTGGTCAGGATCTGTCCGTGAGCTAGGCTTTCATTCACAGTGTTGTAATAGAGTAAGGACGTCTTCCACAGACTAACGGGATGCGGCTGAGGAGGTTCGAATGCCAGCCAAGCTCAATCCATGCCAAAAAAAATGACAACATAAGCCGCCTGGCCCACAGCACTACGGATAAATGTGATCAGAAGACGCTGAGATGTGAGTGCAACTTCGAGTTGTGTCCAAAGCTCGCCCAAGAAGTCGGAGAACCATCATGTAGCGCTGCAGGGTGTTGAGTTGCATATCGTGACGACAGCAGCCGGTAAGTGATTATTGTACTCACGTGGGATGGATGAGAACTTTGAAAAAGGACCATTACAAGTGAGAGAGCGCGACAGGACAGTGCGAGGCGAGAGGGCCAGCTTCGCGATCCTGAAGTCAATGAAGGTGGTGGAGAGAAAAAGTTTGGTGGGATCATTCCTGTCGGATGAGACGGCCCATGCCAGGCTAGGCTAGTGCGAAGCGGAGGGGGGAGTGGCAGATCCACCTTGCCGGCAGCCAGCCAATCTAGTGGCAGGGTGCGCAGAGGGTGGTGCGACGTCGATTTGCCTGCCAGACGGCGACCAAGCCAAGCCACGCCACTGCTGACCGGTGCATCAAGCTGGTTAACTGGCGCTGCTGGCAGCTGGGGGCCACCGGCGTGGCGTGAGCGCGAGCACGAGCGAGCATTTAATCCGTATACTACGGATTACTACGAATTACGTACATGAATATCACTTCGAGTGCGCTCCAGACCCGCACAAGTTTCGCCCCTCCACGCTCCGCTCTCTCCCCTTGCACGTCCTTCCATTCGCTCCCCTCTCTCGGCTGGCATTCACCCCAGCACAAGAGAGTTCTCTCCCCTCACCCAGACGGCCAGCTAGCCAGCCAGTCAGCAATCACTTGGAATATCCACCACCCATCAACCCGCCCTCTTGCCCCAGGTTTTGCCTACCTGACCAGTTCGTGAACGAACCCGCCCATTCCTCCTTCTACTCTCACCTACCGTCGCGACTGCAACCACCCACGACAACCTCGCCTCAGCATCAGCATCATCGCGAATCTTTCGCTCTGGCTCGCTTTGGGCTTAGGCTTGCTTTCTTCGACACCGCGTGCTCGACGACGGCGCACACGACTGCTTGCCTTGATACACACGGTCGGCGACTCCGTGACCCGACGATCCCGCGCCTCGCGACGACTCTTCACATCACCAGACGATCGTTCACCGCCTGCTTGTTCGACACCCTTTTATCGCCTGCCTACATGACTCGAGTGATTTTCAGTTGGGCACAATCATTCGAAAATCACAGACGGCGTTCTGCTTTTCACACTTCGATAATTTCGTCGAGCCACGATTCCGCCCAGTGAGACACACAGCCCTGGATTGACGACGTCCAAACCGCAACCATGGCGAATGCCATGGGCTGGCATAAGCCCGACAATGTCGCTGGCTCGTCAGCACCGGCCATCATGGTCGGTCTCTTTGTCGCTTCTGGTGGCTTGCTTTTTGGTTATGATACTGGGTAAGCAATACTCACTATTTTGCGTCATCATAAGCCACGGTCAAATGGGAATGGGAATGAAAATCATGCTGTGGAGAAATGGTGTTGTAAACGTGACGCCACGGAAATTCTTGGCGCAATTCTTGGCGCAATTCTTGCATGCGAGTTATGATGGGATGACTCCGAAAAAAAAAACCAATGTAACAGCTTCGCTGTCAACCTGGCTTGGTCAGGGCTACTCGCAGCGAAGGACGATCACTGCGGTGGTTACTGTTCACAAGAGTCGTGGATTTGCTAACTCGAGTCCTCAATCATAGTGCGATAAATGGCATTCTTGCTATGCCGGAATTCAAGACGCGGTTCGGCGCCAACTGTCGCCCTACAATACCATACGAAACGTCCACACAAATTTGCCCCAAAGACGCGTCCCTGATCGTCGCGATACTCAGTGCCGGAACAGCCGTTGGGGCACTCCTCTCCGCTCCAGCTGGAGACACGCTGGGTCGGAGGATAACGCTCCTCATCGCTGTAGGTGTATTTTGCATCGGCGCTATCTGCCAAGTATGCGCCAATGCCATTCCGTTGCTTCTCATCGGCAGGTACGAGAACACTTTCTTGTTATGATTTTGTGGTTGTCTAATTTTATTCTTTAATATTTGGCATCTTCTTGAACCTGTACTAATCGGCAAATAGGGCATTAGCAGGTGTGGGTGTCGGAGCAATCTCAGTGTTAGTGCCATTGTATCAATCTGAAATGGCACCCAAGTGGATTCGTGGAACACTGGTTTGTGCCTATCAACTATCAATCACCATCGGCTTATTGTCTGCCTCCGTCATAAACATTATCACGTCAAAGCTTGAGAACTCATCAGCATTCCGCGTACCGCTCGGTCTGCAGATCATTCCGGCCGTCATTCTCACCGCTGGTCTTCTGATTCTTCCCGAAACACCTCGTTTCCTCGTCAAGAAGGGTAAGAATGAGGCCGCTGGTTTGTCGTTAAGTCGATTACGGCGCCTTGATATCACCCATCCGGCCCTCATTGAAGAACTGCATGAAATCATCGCGAACCACCAGTACGAGCTCTCTTTGGGCCCGTCATCGTATAAGGACGTCTTCTTTGGATCTCCTCACCTTGGCCGTCGAATATTTACTGGATGTGGTCTCCAGATGCTGCAGCAACTGACCGGGATCAACTTCATCATGTATTACAGCACTACGTTCTTCAACGGTGTCGGTGTCAACAGTCCGTACACGAAGTCGACCATCATCAATGTTATCAATGTCGTCTCCACAGTTCCCGGTTTGCTCATTATCGAGTCATGGGGACGTCGAAGACTGCTCATGATCGGCGCTCTGGGTATGGCCACGTGCCAGCTTTTAATGGCCTCCTTCACCACGGTTGCTGGTGATGATTTGCGTAATGTCAAAGAAACCATTCTTGTCGTTTTTTGCAGCTTAAATATCTTTTTCTTTGCCGCGTCTTGGGGTCCAGTTGTCTGGGTCGTCACGTCCGAGATATACCCCCTCAAAGTACGAGCCAAGTCCATGTCTCTTTCCACCGCCTCGAACTGGATTCTTAACTTTGGAATCGCCTACGCCACTCCATTCATGGTCGAGTCTGGTCCCGGTTCCGCGAGCTTTGGGCCGAAGATATTTTTCATCTGGGGAGCCTTTTGCATTCTTGCCTTTTTCTTCGTGTGGTGCATGGTGTATGAGACAAGCAAAATTAGTCTCGAGCAGATTGACGAGATGTACGAGCGCGTCAATCATGCGTGGAACAGCAAGGACTTTCAACCGAGCTGGAGCTTCCAGCAGATCTTGGACCAAGGCTGGTCACCGAGTGGCGTTCCAGAAAATGAACTTCAAACTACAGTGTCGCAGACGAGTGCAGACACGACGCTTGGCGATTCCAGCTCGTCCACTATTACTATACATCACGACGACGAGCCCCAGACAGGACATCGATCATCCAACGATGATAAGACTATAACCATGGCGAATGTTGATTTCAGTTATTGAGCGATATACCCTCCATTTCGTAACAGTTGTGCAAACATGTTGCAAAAAAATACCTTGGCGCACTTGTATATCCCGGTTGGAAAAGGGCTCGGAATGGGGACTTTTTTCATATGACACTATGATCTGTAGCTTTTGTTCTTTATCAGCGATGGAGTTTGGACTTTGGTTTCCTTCTTCCTCGGTTTTCTTGGGTTGGACAGGAGCATTTACTAGTCGGTCATGGGCACGTTAGGCTCCCCGATTGAAAAAAGTAAGAAGCGATGAATTGTATTTCAGTAACGTTTAATTCCCATTGACGATGATCTCGAACTTCTAAACCATAAATTATTTCAATATGCGAGTGCGATCATCTAGAATATGTGCCTGGTTATTAGTGACGAAGATTCAAAACACGGTTTGCTCAAAGGTCAGTCGTCCGGTGCGAAGCTTTTATCAGGTTGTGGGCTGTCACTGAATTTACTAGACAAGACTCTCTAGAAAATAAACGTCTCTCTGCCAACCATTCCAGCCGATCCAAGGCAGTCGTGATGTATCTGAACCACCAACTTTTCTGCAACGTACTACACCCTACACCATTCAATATCCGGGGGAAGCAATTTCTATCAAATAAAATTCGTTCCTTAGCATGATATTCTCTGAACTTAGAATCCGTCCAACTCTCAGCCATCATTAAGCTCAAGGAAGAACTCCAGGGTATCATCAATCAGGGGAGCAGATGGCTTGCTTGGGCGTCAACCCTTTATAGAGCAAATTAACATCTTGCCACTCAGCGATTCTAACGGATCGACTCATGCAGCGAGAAACCCCTACCGATGTTGCATACTCCGGGTAGTCTAGTTGGTTTATGGCGTCTGACTGTAATGGAACAGCTCAATCAGAATGTCGCGTGTTCGAATCACGCCCTGGAGACACCTTTTTTTGTCGCCGAGGTTTTTTTTTTCTTTTTTTCTTTCTCCCTACGGATCCGTACAGCGCAGACAAGCCAGCCCACTTGTTCTCATTCGTCCTGTTTTCTTTTCCAGTTTACTTTCTGGGTGCTTCGAGTGTTTTCGCATCTAGTCCGTACGGAGTGCGTGGTTGAGCATGTTCTCCGTACAGAATACCCGCAGTTTTGCGGATTTGGGTGGCCATATCTGGTGGTGTCGCCATGCGACTTTACGGATTGCGGTTGCAGGGAAATTGATGCAAATTCAGGGGTTCAAAGCCCGTCCTATAATTAGTCGGCAACGTGCCTAGGCCCCACCTGTCTGTCATCCACAAGTTACTTGCGTGGGCAGCCAGTTCCATCGCCCACGTCGCTCGTCTCTACACTGCAGCCACCGCATCAACCGCTTCACATCCCAATATCACGGCCTCTCCACCAGTCGCGGATACCTTCAGTCGACATGACCTGAACTCCATTGCGCACATATTTCGACACTCCCTCATCCCGACGAGGAGGAATCTCGCCTCTGACTTGGACCACCATGGGCGTCCTCTCTTTCTTCCGCGAGGTCTATGACCTCGATACTCTTGATACCCGCTTCATGACTTCTTCCTCCACTCCCTACCGAACTGTCATTGACACCCGAAACAACCCCGATGCCATCAAGGAAGCCGCCGACAAGGCGCAGGCTCGGGCCCCGCCGTCCAAGTGGAAGACGCCCGAGTATATTATGTACTTGCTAGTGGTGGCGTGCGCGGTGCCTTGCATGTTTTGGACGGCATACAGTGTCTCGAGGCGTATGTAGTGCCTGTTGAACGAATCTATTACTATGCTGGAGAATGAAGCGTTACCAAACTGACGAGATTCGCTGGCACGTAGCTTCCGACCCGCGTTACCCTAAATACGAGCGATTTCTTTCTGAAGGCTGGATTCCTGGTCGCAAGATCGATGTTTCCGACGCGCAATATCACACCTTTCGAAGCAACCTTCCCTACATGGCTGCCCTGCTGGTCTTACACCCTTTGCTTCGAAGAGCCTGGAATGCGGTATTCAAGCCTGAAGATAAGAGAGGGGAAGGTGGTTCTGCACGATTAGAACAGCGAGCCTCTTTCGATTTTGTATTCGCGGTGATGTTTCTGATTATCCTTCACGGCATTTCGGCGCTCAAAGTTCTCACAATCTTGTACATCAATTTCCAAATCGGGAGACAGCTGCCGCGCAAGTATGTGCCCGTTGCTACCTGGGTTTTCAACATTTTGACCCTTTTTGCCAACGAGTTGTGCGACGGATATCATCTGCGCAATATCGCGAGCCACGTCTCCCCGCCAGTCAGGACAAAGGCATCTGGAGAGCTGACGGACTCCCCGTTGATGCTAACAGGTGCCTGGCTCGACAGCTTCGGGGGCATCCACTCGAGGTGGGAGGTGCTCTTCAACATCACCATCTTACGATTGATCAGCTACAATATGGACTACTACTGGAGTATTGATAGGAAGAGCGCCGATTCGTTGGAGGTAAGCGGTGGGCGGAACCACCTGTCCTTGAGGCGTCTCGCTAATGCGCACAAGAAGAAACAACTGGACCCGGCGAATCTGTCTGAGCGCGATCGCGTGACGATATCCGCCGATCCAGCCGAGTACTCGTTCCGAAACTTGGTTGCCTATGCCGTCTATGCGCCACTGTATCTGACCGGACCGATCCTCACGTTCAACGACTATATTTCACAGCAAAAGTTTAGAGCTGCTAGCATCGAGAAACCGCGCACGATTCGATACGGCATTCGGTTCTTGCTTGTCTTGCTCGCCATGGAGCTTGTCCTCCACTTTGACTATGTTGGTGCTATCAGCAAGGCCAGCCCGGTCTGGGGAGACTACACGGCTGCCCAACTCAGCTTGTTGTCCTACTTCAACCTCCATATCATCTGGCTGAAGTTGCTGCTACCCTGGCGTCTCTTCCGCCTTTGGGCGCTCGTTGACGGGATCGACCCGCCGGAGAACATGGTCCGCTGCGTCAGCAACAACTACAGCACGCAACTGTTCTGGCGAGCATGGCATCGCTCCTACAACCGATGGCTCGTCCGCTATCTATTCGTCCCGCTGGGTGGTTCATCGTTTCGCGGTTGGGCGGCAGCAGCCAGGTCGACATTCACCTACCTGGCCGTATTTACCTTTGTGGCCCTGTGGCATGATATCCAGCTGCGACTACTGATCTGGGGGTGGTTGATCGTCTTGTTCATGGTTCCCGAGTGGACCGCAGCCTACCTGTTCCCAAAGAGACAATGGGAGAGCCGACCCACAGAGTACCGCATGTTGTGCTGTGTAGGTGCCGTTGCGAACGTTCTCATGATGATGGCGGCAAACCTGGTTGGGTTTGCAGTTGGATTAGATGGGCTACAGAGTATTGTTGCAGGCATTTTGCATGAGTGGTCAGGTAAGTTTCATCCCCGTCCCCCCTTCTTTCGTTGTAATCGAGCTAGTTTGGAAGCAACGGTGCTGACCTACGACGATAGGCTTCATCTTCTTGATAGTTGCGTGTTCATGTCTCTTTGTTGGCATCCAAATCATGTTTGAGATTCGAGAGTCAGAAAAGCGCAAAGGGGCGACCATAAAATGTTAAGAGTGTATTTATTGTACGCATGTATGCACATGAGCTGTATAATTGATACTTGCCTATAATTTTGTTGGCCATGCATGGATGATGATGACGAAAGAGATACAAGACTTGCTCCTCGCAATGCAACGCAGCAAGCGGTATATACATGTACAAAGATGAAATCCAACGCGTCCAACAACCGAATTCGCACCCTCGCTATGCTCATCCACAAAAAAAAAAAGGAGTCCCAGGTGTGTATCATGTATCATGTATCATGTACGGGGGATATCTAGTGTGTGACCTTGCTCCCAATAGTGTTCATCTCAACATCGCTCCTCGCAGGCTGCCTCGCAAACATGCCGTCCATGCCCATCTTGACCTCCGTAAGCCATCTCCTCACCCAGATGACGCCGGAGACGGCCAAGAAGACGACGACGACGCCCGCCGCGATCCCAAACACATACGCCGCCACGTAGCCCCTCCCACCCACGGCATCGTGATCCAAGAAGCGATACGTGTACCACCCCTGCGTCGCGACAGTGACGTACGCAACGGCCAAGTACCCCAGCAACACGGCAATCAGCCACAGCAGATGAAGCCACGGCGGGGGCTCCGTCCTCGCGAGCAGCGCCTCGAACAGCGCAAAGGCCGAGTTCAAGGCGTGCTGCGAAACGTTGTGCCAGGCGTCGAACTCGAGCTCGAACCAGGGCGGCGCGTACAGCACGCCCCAGTAGACGATGGTGACGAGGAACGGCAGCGTGACGGCCGTCGTGTAGAAGAGCGAGTGCAGGGCCTGCAGCGGGCGGGGGAACGTGTCGAGGAGGGGCCGTCCGCGGAGGGAGTACGAGAGGGTGTGGACGGATGCGACGAGGAAGTAGAAGCCGAGGCCCCAGTATGTGAGGACGGTGAAGTAGGAGAAGGAGCGGCGGACGGTTTCGCAGCCGCCGAGGGGGGCGTTTGCGCACGTGTAGCCGATGATGAAGAAGAGGGTTGTGAATATGTAGAGGGACTGATTTGCGAGCTTAGCTTTTTTTTTTTTTTTTTTTTTTGAGTAGGGGGGAGAGGGGGAGATGGATCATCGTTTCCCACGTACAATGAGGGCTCGACACGCAAATAGGATGCCTGGCGGGAGAAGCCATGATGTTTCGAACCGGTGAGACGGGTCCCAGAGGTGGGTGCCGAAGGAGAAGACGCCCTTGGAGGCCATTATAGGAGTTGTTGGCGCTGCGGTTTTTGCGGGATGAAGAAGGGAGGACGGAGGACGGAGGGGGCAAGGGATTTTTGCTTCTATTTTGCTTCTACGGGGAGATTTTGTCGTTGATGGGCTTCGACCTTTTCTTCATCGCCATCTCCACTGCCGACTCGGCAGGGAAACCCCACAAGTTGGGCCGGAATACATACAATGAATGCAAGGAGACGCAGTTGGCATGATTTGATGATTTGGCCGACCGGGGGGTTCGATTGGTGCATGAGCGAGCCCGCGCGGCACGGAGTTGGATTGGCGTGGGTGATTTGATTGGTAGAGGTGCTGTGAAATTGTTGATTCATGCCTTTTGTCTTCGTTTGGCGGGACGAGCTACAAGTTGGGGGATTGTTTTTTTTCTCTGATTCTTTTTCTTTTTCTTTTCGTGCCTTGTTGATTGAGATGGTGTGGATTTCAAGTCGTATGGGAATAGCCGGCAATGCACCCCCTTTCTCTCCGACAGCCACTCCGCTTTTTTTCATTGGTTCGTGCAGACATCTTCGTTGACAAAGGAATATTCAGTCCGTTGGAGCAATTTCACGAGGAGATACTCCGTATGTACATCCAACCAATTGGCAAGCGTCATCCCCAGGGGACAGAGAGTACAGTAGGGCAGCTTGGAAGCGCACCCTTTTGCAGTTCACGACATGTTTCTTTGTCTTATTTGTTTATTTTATCATTGTGTCTTTCTTACCACTTAGAACACTATGGCTGACGCGCTGGGGCACTTGCAATCGTAAGGAAGGAGAAACTGAATGCAAGTACCGCTTCCACAATTGGCCTGGCAGGCAGGCTTTCCCTTGAACGGCGCGCCGCAACTAATAGACACGAGTTAGCTCCTCTGATGTGATGATGCATTCATGCCGACTCCCAATCGTCGTATATTAATCGTAGAAACCTACCCTGGCCTCGAGGAAGCACTCTCGTCGCAGATGCAAATGCAATCATTGACATTCTCGCTGCCCTTGCGGATCGTGCAGTGTCCTCCCTGGCAGTTCTGCTCGCACGCATCGTCGCCGTAGAAGCTTCCATTGATACAGCTCCTGGAACTGAAAAAAAAACTGCGTCATCAGTAGGAGTTGGAGTTGGAGTTGCGCAACTTTTGCGGGGGACGTACGCGACAGACCTATCGGCCTCGATTGGCGTAGCCAGCCTTGAGCCAGCAAGGGCGACAAAGGCGAAGATGGAAGTCAGTTGCATGATGATGTATATAGTTTGAGACGAAATTTCTCGACATGTCGATACAAAAGCTATGGACGGCAGATACTGTGCTTTTATACCCAACTTGCTGGAATTCCGCCTCATGGTATGACAGGTCAACACAAGTTACTCCGTACGGATGCTCCGTAGTGATGACTCCGTAGTGATGACTCATATGCGCAGAACAAATGCAAGGATGACAATTGAACGAGGTGCTGCACCGACCATCCCTTCTGTTGTAAAGAATGTGTGTGCATTTGTTAAGACTGTTACCCGCTGGCGGATGCCTCGTCGATGACGAATATCATGCATGTGTCACTGTATTAGGGAAGCTGAATATATACACGTAGCTAAACGCGATGACGCACGCAACAAAGCATACAACCTTCACTTTCACTGCTCTCTCTATAAAACAGGAGCTTTTATCCTTCCATTTGTATAGTAGAGGATAGCTTCGATTCAACCTTTTCTCTTCAATCATCCTGCTAGGGGACATCTTTTCACAAGTCACGTGCGCCACGCCTAAGTCGATAGAGACAAATGAAAGCGGGCCAACACTTCTTATTGGCGAAAAAGATACAACTCATTTAGGAGTTGAAGAAAGCAAAAAAAGAAAGCAAAAAAAGAACACACACTCATGGTCTTTCTCTCCCGCCGGGAATTAAACCCGGGTCTCAAGCGTGACAAGCTTGCATACTGACCACTATACTACGGAAGACGAATGGCTTCTAGCCATTGTAGCATATCGTGTTGTAGTCACATGATGAATAAAACATCTTTATGTACATCAACTACCGACCCCTCCTACTTCTTTTCAGCACGACAAATAAATCGATGACTTCAACGGGCCGGGCGTGCACGGGATGGCTTGGAGCTTTGCGGGAAGGATGTTGACATGAAGAGCCGGGAGGCATTGCCACTGCGATGAGCTAGAGATTTCGACATGTCCATTTCTCGTTTCTTGCCACCGGAGTATGGCATCATGCATTCGACTGAAAGGGGGTGTTCCGTGTCGTTGTGAAGGAAGAAAAGAAAAGGCAGGACAAGCGGAGTACGGAATAGGCATCGGGGAGAATCAAGTCATAGCCCCGGTGGACACCAACAGCATGCAAGGTGCAGAAAGAGGTCGACGGCCCGGGACCCGTGCCAGGACCGACCTGGCCAGGCAGTGGGCACCCACCCTGGGGCCACCCATGATGGATCATGAACCCATCATGAACCCATCCATGGCAGGGTCGGACGGGGCCACGAATAAATTCCCTCCGTGTACTCCGCAAAACATTTATAAAACATTGATGAAATAATCTTCCCTTCGTTGTACAAGGTTACCAGTATACAAACCCTTCAAAGCCCCAAGTCCTGTGTCTTGTCCGTTGTTCTTGCGCAGTTACGGACCCGTGCACGATGCAGAGCGTTTTGAAAAACATTTTCCCTTGACTAAACGTTTGGCTGCTTTGACTGCCACTCAATCCCTGTCTTTGGAGCGCGCGAAACCACCGGTGTCCGCCGGGGTAAAAATATGTACGTCTCGGCCGGCCGGCAGTTTACGTAGTCAGAAATGCCCAGCACGAAGCTATGTGGGCTACTCGCAGGTATACGGATCTGTACCGGAAGGAATATTGCGGGAGAATCCCTCTGCAATCCTCCTGCATGCAAGCCATCATGTTCGGACTCCGATCGAGATTGTTATCCACCATGATGAATATTGGATATTGGATACCTCTCCGTTAATCGCCGACATTGACCAGAATGCTCGACCATCCGGCTTTCGATGCCCCAAAGGCCCCAAAGGCCCCAAAGGGAGAGGATAAGGTCTTGCTGCAACTCTCAGGACTCATATACTGATCATACGGAGTACTGTTGCCCTTTCAAAGGAAACGATGCAAACCATCATCAGCAGCATGTGGCCATGTGGGCAGCAGGCAAGTACTTGCGTTTCAGCCTGACTGACATGTGCCTTCCCAACTTTGAGTTGACCCAGGTGCCAGGTGCCAGGTGCCAGGTGCTAGGTGCCAGCCGCCAGCCATTATTAATATTACTTTCCTCCCAACTCTCCCAGGCGGCCCGGTTGCAGTTTCTCGGAGCGATGGCTGGCTGGATCGGGTTGCCCGGCCCTCCCCCCTCCCTGTGCTCCTCCTCCCTGTGCTCCTCCCTGTGCTTTGCCAGGTCCGGCATCAGTCCACTGGAGCGTCTCAATTTAGGATGAATGCGGCTGGTCTGATCGAAGCTAACTGGCCGAGCATGCCAAGTGCCCGGCTTAGCTTCAGCGTGCCTACGAGGCAAAAAAAAGTCAGCTGGTCCTTGGAACATGGGGACGGGCCTTGTCGCACAGGCCAACAAGCCCATCGGACGCCATCGGACTCCATCGGACGGACGCTGGGTTGCTTATCGCTTGCTTTGCCAATGTCCGTCCTGGCCCGTCCATTATCTGCTCTCCTCACCTTGCTCATACTGTCTGATGCTATTACTATCCATCTCCCGTGGCTTCCGTGCTGCTGCGAATGGACATTTATGAGCCCCGCGCGCTCCGTACCATCCGTCACTATTGCTGCTCTGACCCAACGCGTCAGCCTCAAGATACGTCTTCAGACATCGTCAGACATCGTCGAAACGGCCGCCTGGCCAAACCAACACGCGCAGCTCGGGCTTCGCCAGTCATTTTCCTAGCTGCGTATTACTCTGCCACGAGAGAGAGAGAAAATCCTGTCAACCTCAACCTCCAGAAATAGCAATCGCGGGTCTTGATGGAGTGGCGTTTGACCTCGCATCTTCTTTGAAGTCGGCCGCCACTACCTGAACCCCAAGCTTGCCCAACTGTGTAAGAGATTTGACTCCTTCGGACGCGAACGGCCCGAAGGAGACTCTCATCGTCGCCGTTCCCAAGAGCTGTGCGAGTGCTTTTCACGCAAAGTTGTCGAGTTGTGACGGCTACGCCATATTGCATTGCGATGACCTCGACACAACTACCGCCACTCAATTTCGGAGGAGGCGGATTGCGTCTCTCCCTCTTTGCACCTCTTTCAGTCGGCAGCATAGATAATGCCGGTCCCCCGGCCGTTGAGCACGATGATCGATCCGAAATTCACGAGCCAGAACAGCCCAAAGAAGCAGACATACCGACGTCCCCTTTTCCGCCGCCAGCGCAGAACGTTCCTATACACCCGATAACGTCTCTCCAGGACGCTTTCTCGGAATCCTTAGACGAAGCAACAAATGGCTCACCAGGGGATAAACCAAAGTTGCGAGACTTGGATGCCCGAGGTCGTCGAGAAGCTCTACTTGCGCAGAACCGCGATGAAGACCCATTCGATGCAAAATGGCGCTATCGGCCGGGACAGAAGCAGCATGAGTTGCTCAAGCTGATAGCCCAGATCTCGTTTGGAGTGTACCTGTTACTGCACGGCATGGCTAACAGCAATGCTCAAGTCGTTGGTATTCTTCAGGGCCACATTGACGAGGTGGACGAATTCCTCGAGGTCGCACTGGAGGATCTACAACAAGCGACGGACGACTTGAACGGACGCATAGAGCATTTGAAACTTCCACTGGCCAACGTGCAGGTTTTCGAACACTTGCTGGAGGATAGGAAGTTTCGTCTTGAAATCATCGAAGGAAACGAGAAAATCGACCATGTACTGTCCAGAACCAACACTGCGCTGAAACAATGGGACGGAGATATTGAAGCAGGAATGACCTCTGCCGCCGCCTTCACTAGTTGGCTGAAGGAGGAGGAGAATGCTTCTTGGAGGAGGGACCGCCCCGATGTGGCTGACATATTCGACGCGATGAAAGGGAACACGGAAGGCTGGTCAACTGCATTCGACGACATGAGCGATCGGGTTCAGGCGGCGAGCAATGTTATCATGAGACTTTCGACCATCATCGGGGAGATGGAGAAGAAAGCTGGCGAAGTCAGTCGCAGAACATGGGTGAGTGCATTTATGTGACTTCTGACGACGTGCCTGGGTAGATGGGCATTCGAGAGCGTCCTGTCCAGAAGGCTAATAGCGCGCAATAGGCCAGTATTCCACCCTACTCGGTTCCATCAGTGAAATCCCAAGGATCAAGTGGATTGGCTCATGGGTCGACCAAGTCAGGCGCATCATCGCGACAGTCGACTCGTCGACCGTCACATGTCCCACAAGCAAGTATTGGAGCTTCTACTGATGGAAGCACAAGTATTCCAGACATCAATCTAGAAGAGGACTTTCCTCTTCCTGGTTGCCTTCCGCTGCTCCCTCCTGCACGCTCAAGTTTGCGACCGGCCCAAGACAATGCCAATAGGTTTCCAAAGGCTGGTACCCAATCCCACATCAAAACAGCTTCCCAGTCAACGCACGAGTCCAAACACGAGCCAAAAAAGGACCATGCTCCAGCTGGCGAGGAATCTCTGTTTCTGCTTCAGCCTCGCACGTACAATCCACAGCCATTGGAATCTGGAGCGCCCATCGTGAGACCAAAAACTGCTTCACCGGATACTCGAGCTTCCGCATCCACTGCAACACAAAAGAACCCTCTTGATATGAATGGTCACGGATTGCATCAGAGACGAGCCTCCATCCTCACTCGCGTATCACAGAAGACCAGTCCTCCCGAGGCTATTAAAATCCCTCCACGTTCTGTTGCAGAGGCTACCCTTCGCGCTGCGTCACCTAATTCTGCGACACCGCGGACAGCCCAGTCGAACCCTTTTGATTCGGCATACGGGTCTGATGCGGACTCGATCACACATCTTGCCGTATCCCAATTTGACTCGGAGTACAGCATGTCCCCTCCAAGACGTCCCCAAATCACACATTCGCCCCATTCAGATCACCAACAATACTATCGTCCTGTGCGTGCTTCGCCTCACTCGCCACTGCAACAACGCCCGCATACAGCCGTTGGCGGCCGCATGTCCTCTCCTGTGCGCCTGCCAAACCAGCCTTCTGCCCTAGGGGAAACGAGTACCCTCAGCAATGTCACCAATGCCGTGTATGACGACGACGCTCGAACAAGGGTATCGGCAAGTCGAACGACGGCAGGAACTCTCAAGAAGAAGAAGAGTGCCTTTGGGTGGTTCAAGAAGGCGTTCACCATGGACGAAGACGAAAAAGCTGCATTCGAAGCTCGAAAGGCAATGCAACATCAAGATCGCTATTATAACTCAAACAGCCCGAAGTTTCTTGATGGGCGAAGAATCAGATGAATTCAAGTCGACTCTTTGCCATGTCTCATCTAAAGCAGCTTTACTTTACTCCGTTTTGTAGGCACGGGCACCTACCACCACCATCTCGGCACCGACGTTGAGAAAATCCGACAACTACAACTCCCAACACAGTTATTCAGATACCCTAGCAAATTTTCTCACTTGACGCCAGATTTACGATACCAGTTTTGCAACATTTGTCATGAACACGATACCGAAAGAGGCATAAAGAGTCTCTTACGCCTGTTGAACATGGCGGCGTGACAGGGTAAATAGCGTTCGCGGTGAGCCAGCAATGTCCAATGGAGCACGGCATTTTAAGGACCTGAACAAGAATGATACTTCAAATGACCTGACTCGAGACTTGAACTTGGAGCTGGAACTAGCCTACGCCTACGGCCATTCATTCACAGCGGGCGAGAAAGCGCGGGCTTGGCTGACTGTAGTAGTCACGGTGTTACTTTCCATACAGAAGGCATTTCATCATCCACCACGCCCACGACCTAATTAGAAATATCTTTAATTGTACTCTGGTGTGCCACCACCCTCTGAACACGCCTCCTCACACGTGTCAAGGTTGATCCGCAGTAATAGTGCATCTCCTCCCCTACGTGACGGCCAACTACTCTACTCACCCATTCCGTAGCTCTTGACCCTACTGAAGAAGAAGGCTTTGTCATGCTTCAGCGTAAACTCTGCCCAGTCATCTGTCAACTTGTTGTAACTGAAGTGGCCTCTCCACACCACCTTGTTATTCTTGGATCCCTTTCCTGCCGTTCGGAGCGACAAGTCCATTCTGAACATGTACTTGGGGTCATGTGTTTCCGTCTCAACAGCCAGGTCTCCCTCACGAGGCTGTCCGGCCTCGTCCGGCCCAGACTGCGCCTCCCACGAAGAAGACAGTCGCCAGCGACCCTTGTACGCTTTCTGCATGACAGCCGAAGGCAGGTTCGCGTGCGCATTGTCTCGGTGCAAGTGAAGCAAGTCGCACGTGAGATGGGGCACGACGGCGCTCGGCTCCGAGGTAGTCAGCAAGCTTATGGCACTGCCGTCCCGGAAGAATCGAAGATAACGGTAGTACGTGACGATGTGGACGGGGCTACCCCCCCACGTGGCCTGGCTGGTCGATGCCTGACCCATGCGAACATAGTTGACGGTGCTGATGTAGCAGCCGTTGAAGCGAATGCGCGGCCGCGACCGAAACATGTGCTTCCACGACGCGTACGGCGCCGGGACCAGAGACTTGGAAGCGACGATGCAGTCGTTGACTCTTCGCGCGGCGAGCTCGGCGAGCTCCGTCTGTGTCATGCCCAGCGGGGTTGTTCCATCTTGCGGTTGGCCTTCCTGGGGCTCCGCGTCGGGCCAGTGGTAGTGCATGCCCGTGAAACCAAACTTGGTCCCGAGGGAGACGTCGCGCCATATGCGCTGCTCCGCGCAAACGAGGTACGCGAGGGGCTTGCAGACGAGCGACAGGCGGGCGAAGTCACCGACGTCGCGGACAGCCACGTCGCGCACGATGTGGACGAGGAGTTCGCGGGGGAGAGAAGAGATGGGGGAGGGGGGAGGGGGCGAGCCCTCGACCTCGGGGGGCGCCGGCTCGATCCGAAGACGGGAGAAGCTGGCTATGAGATCTTGGACGGGGAGGATGACTGGCGGGCGGGGTGATGTCGCTGATGGATCTGGGGTTTGGGCTGTGGACTGAGGAGGGAGGGGGGAAGGGTGAGACGTGTGAGGCTGTGGGAAGTGCTTCTCGCGGTATCTGCGGTCGACGCGGTTGTCCAGCTATGTGTGTACTCTTGTCAGTCAACTGC
>JFGW01000368.1:0-24682 GCA_000729825.1 Epichloe sp. AL9924
TTACCTTATATAATATTATACTTATACTTAGTTTTTATATAAATATTATATTAGAGAGCCTTCTTTAGAAAAAAGGTATTTAGTATTATAAAGTAAACTACTCCTTATATATTAAACCCTTTTATAGAAGCTTGTTATTAGTAAAGCTTCAGAGAAAGTATAATATTATTTTCCTTTAATATAAGCCTCTTTTTTCTTATTAAGGTCCTAAGTAAGTAGTAAATTTAGCTATAGTATTAGTAATCTTCTTAATAATTAATTTAGAAGTATATAATAATATATAATACTTATAGTATAGTTACTTAAGTAAGAACCTATACCCTATATAAGTAAACCCTAAAGAGCTTTAGTATTTTTATTTTAGGTATTTTAGTAAAAATACTCTAGCTAAGAGTTATACTTATATAAGGGGAGTATAATTATATAGAATAAAGTATAAAGACTATAAGTGTCACGACCACTGTTATGAGGAATAAATAAACAGAGGGATAACTAGATTCTTCTTCGCTATAAGAACGCAGCTACCTAGGGGTTAGCTTATAAAGGTTTTAAACTCTAACTTACTACCTAAAAGTAAGTAGTCCTTACTATATACCTTACTTTAACTATAGGTAGTAAACTTATAGCTAGGGAATAGCTCTTTACTATTAAGGTAATTTAAGAACCCTTTATACTTCTTTGCCCTAACTATCTCTAAGACCCTAATATCTATCTATACTCCTCATATAATACCCCCCCTTTTATATAATTATCCTTAATTAAAAAACTAGCTACTAGGATAGGGTATATTCCCTATAAGAGAGCCTAGAAGAAAAAAATAATATAATATAGCCTTAAATATATTTAATTAGGTATAATCTAATAGATTAATTAAGAATAATAATAAAATAATAATATAGGTTAAATTAATACCCCTATTATAGATATTAACTCTAAATAGTAGTTTATATATAGCTTTAATATAGTAAGATAAATATTATTACCTATTATATAATAACTTTAAAGAAGTAAATAACCTATATTAAATTCTATAATTAGTTTAAATAACCTGGATACTAATTACTATAAATATAAGTAGTTTATCTAGATAGTCTATATTATAATTACTATATACTTATAGCTATTAAGTATATATATAAATAGTAGTATTAATAGTTATTATTATAATTTATAGATTACTTATATATAGTATATTAGATTACTTAAGGGGTCTAGGGTTAATATAAAAGAGACTAATTTTTCCCCCCTTTTATATACTTTCTTTCTCTTATAATATCTATTAACCTTATAAGTTACCCTTACTAGCTAAGCAGTAGCTTTCTTATTACTATTATATAGTAATTACTAACTTTCTTTAGTCTTAGATTATTATTATTATCTATTATTATTTATCTCTATTATTTATCTTTATCTAGCTTATTAGTATACTTCCTTCTAAATATAATTTCTTTATCTAGCCTATTATAGCTAACCTATAGCTAATTAACTATATCTCATTCTTATATTAGGACTTTACCTTCTCTAGTAGTGCTAGAAGATTAAGCTACTAGAAAGTCTCCTAGGAAATCTCCTTAAAAGCACTTAGCTTCTAAAATCTTAATATAAGTTTACTATATCTTTATAGTATATTTATTACTAACTTACTACTAGTAAAATAATAAGAAAGAAAATTCTCTATATATACTACTCTAAGTAAGTAATAATATAAAATATTCTCCTAAAAAACAGTAGCTATAAAATTCCTAAGTATCTTATTAATAAAAAAACATTCCCTATAGAATATAGTAATTTTACTAGTATAACTTCTTTACTTACTTATTACTTTATTATTACTAATATCTAATAGGCTATTTAATAAAATATACTTATTATATATATAATAATAAAAACTATATTAGAGTATATTATTTTCCTTAGAACTTACTTACTTATTACTAATACACTACTAGTGCCCTATATAAATTATATAGCTTTATAATAAGCTATTTAATCTAATTAAAGCTACCCCTAAAGATAGTTATTACTATCTTAATAAAGTAAGTATAGCCTTACTATCTTAATACTTAATTATTACTAACTTAATACTAGTTAATTATGTAAGTAAAAAAGAAACTATAGAATATACTCCTTATTTATAAAAATTCTAATAAGTATAGTTACTCTTATTTTACCTAAATAAATACTAATACTACTTATAAAGTAAAATATAATAAACACACTATAATATTACTATTATATAATACTATAAATCTTAAAGTGTAAATTAATATTATAAACTATCTATACTTTATAGCTTAAAATATTCTAATAGTAAGCTTTCTAAATATACCTAGCTAATACTTTACTAACTTACTAGTAGTTTACCTTTAATATTACTAATTTACTTACTTATATTAGTTTTACTAAGCTTCCTAGTAAATTTTAGGTTTATATTTATAAAGAGAAGGATTCTAATAATAAAGATACTCCTAAGACTACTACCTTCTTAGCTACTATAGCCATTACTATTACTAAGGGACTAGTAATTACTATAGCTAACTCTATTATAGAGAAGTAAGTGCTTAGTAGCTATATAATATATTATTTAAGTAATATAACTTTATTTTAATCTCTCATTATACACTACTTATAAAGCATAATTATCTCCTAATAATCTAGCTATATAACTACTACTTATAATTATTAATAATATCTCTTATAATAAAATCCTTTTTTAATACCTATAAATTCTCTAAAGTATTACAGCCTTTTTATTTAATAAGATATTTATAATGCTTTCTATTATAGTAATATAAAATAATTCTTTTAATCTTAAATTCTTACTTATTATTATTAATATTATCTTATAGTAAGGATATATCTTCTAAGCTAGTTAGGTCTCCTTTAAAAGGTTTAAGACTTATAATATTAAAGATATTATATAATTATATCCTAGGTAGTAGTTATAATTAATACGCTAATTTATAATTTCTAATAACTTTTTTAATCTTATATAGACCTAAATACTTTACTACTAGCTTCTTACTAGGGAATTATAAGTTAATATTCTTAGTTAATAATAAAATATTGCTGGCACCGTCAAGGCTGTTGCAACGTTATGCACTAGTGCAAAAAGGGTCTAATTTAAAGGTATAATAGAAGTTAATTTATAAAGCTATCTAGGGGGCTACGTAGCCATAGGAAAAGGGATTATAAGTTATATATATGCCTTGCGTATAGGTATAGCTAATTATAGGGTAGTATTACTATATATGCTTTACTTCCCCTAGTGGTTAACCTAACATTAACCTAGATATTATAATACTAGTAACTTCTCTTTCTAAAAAGAAAAGTAAGGTAAAGTAGATATAATTATTAAATAAGGAAAGAAGTTATTGAATTCAAAAGAGTGGACCGATCCATCTGCACCTAGGATTACAAAGCCTTATGTATTTTAACACCCCCCCTGGAATTGCACATCCAGGTGCCCTATAGAGGTCTTAGGCTTATACTAGCAATTGAATTTTTTTTTTAGTTATTTCGGCAGGGTTCGAACTCGTAACCTTGCCTCGCAGAGCAGTGCTCCACTGTGGTAAGCTGAAAGCGTAAGCTACGCTGCAGTGGGCTATAACCACTGCGCCACCGGGCTCATAACCTATTGAATTCAAAAGAGTGGACCGATCCATCTGCACCTAGGATTACAAAGCCTTATGTATTTTAACAGAAGTAAGTCTAAACTATATATAATTTACTTATAGGCCTATTAAAGGAAAAGTAAGCCTAGATATTAAATCTAAGGCTCTTATTAGTTATTAATATAAGGGATTAGAAGAAGAGGTTAATCTGCGGATTAGAAAGAGATCTAGCTTAAAAGCTTGCTTAAAAAATATAATAAAAATAGAAATAAACATAAGTAAATCTAATTAGCGGATATAGGCCTCTTATTAGCCTAGGTAATAGTTAACCTAGACTTTTTATCTAGTTTATCTAGTCTTTAGCCTCTTTACCTAGCCTTTAATATAAATTATAGCTTTATTTGTGTTAATAAATGTCTTAAGGCTCTTATTTAGAGATTCTTTTATTATTATATTAGTAAAGTTATTATTTCTATTAATCTAGCAGACTTCGCAGATCTTATAGCATTTATATAACTATTAAAGGGCTATAATATTAATTATAAGGCATTTCTCTTTTATAGAGCCTAGCTTTATAAGGCATTTATATAACAAAAAAGAGTCTATATAGATAATTATTAGGATATAATTAATCTTTAGTTAGTCTGTGATTATATATAAAGTTATAGTAAATACATAGGCTATATTAGTACCTTATACTATTGCGTATAATTTAGAAGTAAGGGCGCTATAGGTTATATACTTGCTCTTTATTAAGCTATATATAATAATATTACCTTTTAAGGTAAATATATTATCTTTTACCTCTTTATTGCTAATAATAATCACGTATTTTATCTAGGAACTTAGATCTTTATTATTAGTAAGAGATCTATCTATAAACATAAATAACTTTATATTCTTAAGGTCTAGAGGGATGTAACATAGACCTTAGTCTTAATATTAGATTTGCTAATTAAGGTATTTATTTAATTAAGTTATATTATTAGTAGTTAGCTCTTAGTATTATATAGTAATTAATAGGTTATAGAGGGCTTTAGGTTAATAGATAGTTATAATATAACTTCCTTGTGCTCTTTGCTTAATATAATCTTATTTTATAGTTAGTGACTTTAGGTTAATTTGCTTAATCTTCTTACTTTAACCTTTCTAATGTAGTTCTATTAAATTATTAGCGTTTTATATAAGGATATATCTATTAAAGATAAGGGAATTCTTAGCTAATAGCTTTTGCTTTAGTTTTGCTAAGAAATTTACCTTCTTAAGTTCTTTTTCTTTAAGGTTATAAAAATCCTAGTAACTAAGGCCTAGTATATTATCTATCTATATTCTAATTACTCTAAAGAGGTTATTATCTTTTAAAGTAGTAATTAATAAGTATAGGTTATAGGTTAAGGTTATTATATTAAGATAGTCTCTATAATAACGGAAGTAGGTTATAAACTAGTAAGTTCTTGCTTTTATAATTCTATATAAGGGCTTAATAACTTCTATAATAGTTCCTTTAGGAAATAAATATACTATCTATTTAAGTAATATAGTAATAATTAATCTTATAAGCTACATTTTTAATTACATATATGCCTATATAATATCTTAAATCTATAGGATAATGCCTTTAGATCTAAGCAATAGTGCTATTATAATAATTAATTATTAACTTAACTATTAGATTATTAGGGATTAGGTTAGAATAAATTCCTTCCCTTTATTATTTATCCCTTAGATTATAAGTTATAACTTTTTATATAGCTTAGCTATTCCTTTGCCCTTTACTTCTCTTACTATATAAGATTTAAAGAGTCTCTTATTGCTATGTTTAGTAAGGTTAAACATTATAAATCTAAACATATTACAGGCTTATAAAGCATTAATCTTAGCTTAATCTAATAACTTAAAGGGCTTACCTAGGGTTATAATCTTCCCTTCCTAGTATAACTAAAGGGCTAGATTCTAATTAGCTTCTTCCTTTACTATAAGAAACATTTTACTTAACTTACTATTAGCTATAATTTCCTCTATTAATACTTTCTCTTAGTCTTTATTTACTTGGTAAGTAATTATAGTAAATAAAGTATTAAGTCCTATAAGGTTAAATTAAACTATAAGCTTCTTTTATAGTTTACTACACTTTCTTCTAACTTATAGGACTTCTTTACTTAAAGCTTCTAGGGTAGCTTCCTTAATAGTAAGCTTATTATTCTCTATAGCCTAGTTATTATCTTTAGGCGCTAATTCTTAGGGTTCTTTAGCTTAGTATAGATTATAATAATATAGTTTTATAACTATTAACTAGAATCTAGTTAGTCTATAGGGTAATTTAAGGGTATAGGTCTCTTTATTAGTAGTGAGAAGCTTATAAGGGCTATGCTATCTATCTTTCTCTCTTTAAATATATATATTTAACTATAGTAAAAGTTAGTGTGTTAATAAAGTATCTAGGCTATTATAGGTTTATAAAGTATTATAAACTTATTACTTTACTAGAAGTTATTATACTTTATTAGTGGCTTTATAGATTACTTTAGCTTATTAAATAATAGATATACTTAGCGGTAATTTATTAGTTATCCTTAGGTATACACTAAAAACAAGAAGGGTTAGTATAAGACTATTTAGGCTTGCTAAATTATTTATAGCTTTTATAGCTATTTAAAGTCACTATTTAGGCATAAGGTCTTAACCTATTAAATCTATAATAATTATATAGGCTTGCCTTAATAGTCTATAATAGCGTTTAACCTTTCTAATGCTATTATAAGCTTTTACTAGAACCTTATTAATCTTAATTAATAGTAATTATATATAATGCTTAAATTCTAATAATATAAAGTTCTTTCTAGTATTATAGATAATCTAATCTAGAGGGCCTAGATAGGTATTAATCTAGTATTCACGTAAAGCGTTCTAAATATCACAAGCTTTCTACTTATTTAGATCTAGGAATTAGGCTACTTAAAACAAAGTTATAGAATTAATAATATAAAGAACTAGTTAGCTATTAATCTAAATAATATTAATAATAATCTTATAGTTAAATTTGTGATTATCTTTAACTATAAACTTAAATCTACCTAGAGTCTTTCTATTTATTTAGTAATAGTAGCAAATTTTAGTTAATTATTTAATAGCTTTAGCCTTAATATTATAACTAGCTTATTATAGTATCTTTATAAGCTATTAAACTAATAGATACCTAAATTAATAATATAATTAATGAATTTCTATCTTTAATATATAGAAGGCTACTATTTCTTTAGCTTCTAGAGTTTACTAAAGATATCCCTATTTCCTAATAATAGGAATAATCTTATTACCTTAGATTAATATAATTATAAGGTTATTAACCTTAACACGTAATCTATCTATATTATCTAAAGAGAATAGGAAGGATATATATATAATCATTACATAAAAAGAAATATTACCTAGCTTTATTAGTATATTAACTACTCCTTATGTAATTGCTTTACTAGCACTAAATTTAATTATTTTCTCTAGAGTTATTTTAATCTTTAGTAATAGTATTAATCTTAGTAAAGCTTACACTTATCTAATTCTAGCTATTAATATGCTAGAAGCTCCTATATTAGGTATAATTCCTTAGAAGACTTCTTTAGAGTAATATTCCTCTAAAACATAGGAGGTCTTTACTTTATTAAAGGGATTATACTTAAGGTAAGCATATTTAAATACTTAATCTCTTAAGGTTATAATATTATTATTATTATCTAGTTATAATCCTAATATAAAGAATTATATAATACTTAGTTAGTTAAACTTTAACATAAAGGTCTCTTTAGTATTATTATCCTTATTCTTATTATTATTAGATTTAATAAAAGCTTTAGCTAATTCCTATGCTTCTTTAGTAAGGTTATCTATTTTCTTAGGTCCTTAGCCTTTATAGGCTATAAGAAATGCTTAGAACTTTCTCTTTATAAGTAGTAATTAGTGTCTCTTATTCTTTTACTAGTATTCTTTTGCCTCTTTATAGTTATTCTCTAAATAATTTATTAACTAATAACTATTCTTATTATAGATATAGTATTTACTATAGCTATAGCCTTAGTTATAATAACTATAGCCTTTACTATAACCTTATTAATTATATAGTTAATTATAATAGCAGTCTATGAATATTACCTCTAAATTATTAGTATTAGTAGTATTAATAGTGCTTTAATTATATTAAGTAGCTAACTTATTGTGAGGCCTCACTCACAACATAAGCGCACCACTAGCGCGCCCCGCGGACAGGCCACACCCTAGGGCTAGGTCTACGTAACACTAGTAAGCCACTAGCTATAAGCTAGTAACTTATATATATAACACACTTAGACCTAGTAAGCTTTAGTTAATATACTAAAGCCCTTATATCTCTTACCTAGCTATTATTATTCTTATAATTCTAAAGCTTCTCCTACTAGTTACCTAAGAGTAATATAAGGGGAAGAACTACCTAATTTACTAGAGTAATATTAGATAATAACTAGAACTAATTAAATAAGGGTAGTACTATAGCTAAGGATAAGCTATATTTTATAGAGACTACGCTTAAAATTAGACCCCTTACTATTAGTACTAAAGCTATAGTAATAATAAAGTAAATTACTTAGCTTAAATAACTCTAGAAACTATAAGAATAAGAAAAGAAGCTTATTAACCTATTATAGCTAAATAAGAGAGAGGTATAGGTAAAAAGGGGGTAAAGACCTAGCACTCCCTTAAGCTAGAGTAGCTAAGAGATTAAGGTCTAGAATATTACTAAGCTTTAATATCCTATTAACCTATAAAAGCATAAGATATAGCTTAATAACCTAAATTATACCTTTAATAAGGTAAAGAAAAAATATTAATATAACTATTAAAAGATCCTCCTTATACTTAACTATATATATACTAACTATTAGGTAAGATAGGATAAATACCTTAAAGAATAATAGGCTAATAGCTAGGAAAACCTTAAAGATAACTAGGATAAGTTCTAGGATTAGACACTTATACTACTTAAGGACGCTATAAACTATAATATATAAATAGCTATATAGCTAGAGAATATAAGGTAATATAAGGGTTAAAGCCCTATTTAATTTAGTATTTACTTAGATTTACTAGAGAAATACCTAGAAAGAGCCTCTAAAAAGTCTTATACTTTTATATTCTTTATAAAGTTACTCCCTAACCTATAGGATTATATTAACTTATATTCTTTAATTATAGAAAAGACTTAAGAAGAGATTATATAACTTACCTAGTAATTTTAGGAGGTAATACTAAAGAATAAGTAAAAGCCTAACTATTTAGGGGATAAAGGCTTATATAAGGCTCCCTAATATTAAAGGTAAGACTCCCTATAAGCTTATAAACCTTATAAGGATTAAGGGAATAAGGACTAGGAAAAGGGCCTAGCTACTTACTTAAATAATAGTAAAGTTAAGGATAAAAGATAATATTTTAACTATAGTAGTATAGAGTATCTTATATAGAAGTATAATAAGCTAAAGAAAAAGCCCTAAGAAGGCTAGGGAAACTTCCTAAGGTAAAAGTAAATACCCTTACCTTTACCTTAAACACTAGGGTACTAATAAGGTATTAATTTTATACACTAGTTACTATTTATAGGCATAAAGACACTAAAATAGCAGCGGATCTTAATAGCTACGCTAAAATTAATATTATTAGTGCTAAATTTATAAAGAACTATAAGCTTAACTAGGCTAAGGCTATAGTACCTATTCTTAAGGTAGTAAGGGCCCTTATAGTCCCCTAATATAGTATTTATAAGGTACTTATTATAATTAAGGACTTAAGAGAAGAAAAAAAGGACTTTAAGCTACTATATATAGCTATAGATAAGGACCTAAGAGTAAGGATAAGCCCTCTTTTAATTAGAATATATATACTTACTAAAGAATATATATACCTATTGAAATGTAGGGAGCTAGTTGCCGGCTGGCAACAGCTGTACAGGTGTAGCTCTACGGTCGGGGACCAATAGAACCACCACGTTGAATATTCAACGCAACGCAACGGAAGGTTGTGGCAGTTATCAACTAATAAAATTCAATCTAGATGACTTTTACGATATCTTATATACCAATAGAATTGATTTTAGTGACGTTGTACGGGCAATGCGGCTGTTGGATTGAGAGGCCTAGCTATCTAGCTAGATTGAAAAGATCTTCTTCCTCTCATATACCCACCGACTATATCGGTGGATCCGGGCTGCCAAAAGGGTCTTAAGGGCCACTTTTGATTTTCCGCAAAATTCATTTGTATGTAAAATCAAAAAAATCGACTCACCACCATACAAACTAGCAACCCACATGCACCAACTTTTGGTCTAAAAAATATTCCTGCATAAAATAAAAGCCCTGTCTTCTAGCTTTAATTTGCTATATGTGAAACTTTTGTACAACCTCTAGTTAAAGAGAAAATCGCTGTCAAAGATAGCTATAGGGTAACCTATGTGTAGGGTAACCTGCTTACGTCACCCTAGCTTACCTAATTACTAGTGGCGTAGTTGTGGCTACGCTTGTAGCCACAACGCAATTGAATAATCCACAATTGATTTGGATTAGTCATCCACACGGTCGGTCGCAGCTGTTGACAGCTGCGACGTAGCTATTGACAGCCACCTTCGCGACCGTTGACAGCTGCAGTGCAGCTGTCAGGCTTGCAATGCAAGCTAGTAATAAAAAGGTCCTTTGACTAGAAAAGGGCTAAAAATAGGTCTTATTTTTAACAATACCTTTACTTATACTTATAAGAGTAGTAGTTTAAGAAAAAGAGAGTAGCCTTTTTACTTATAACTTCTTATAAGTTTATAAAGGTAATATATAATAAGACTATTATATATACTATTATAGGAGTTATAGAAGATAAGTTTATTACCCTTAAAGATAAAAAGAAGGTAAAAGTATATAAAACTATTAAAGATATCCCTAAGGAACTATATAAGTTTAAAGACATATTTATATTAAATAAGGTAAGAAGCTTACTATTAAGAAAGGAGACTAATTATATAATTAACCTAATACCTAGGGCTATACCCTTATATAGACTAATTTACCCTCTCTCCTAAAGTAAGCTAAAGAAGCTCTGTAAATATATTAATAAAAACCTATAGAAAGGCTAGATAAGACCCTCTAAGAGCCCTATCGGCATGCCTATCCTATTTATACTAAAGAAGGATAAAATGCTTTAACTATATATAGATTACTAGGGACTTAATAGAGTAATATAGAAGAATTACTATACTCTCCCCCTAATTTTAGAGATCCTAGACTATTATTAAGGGGCTTATTACTTCTTAAAGATTAATATTAACGATACTTACTATTAAATTTATATTAAAGAGAGTAATAAGTAAAAGACCACGTTTTACATATATTATAGACACTATAAATATCTTATAATGCCCTTTAGGTTAATAAATACCCTAGCTACTTTCTAAAGCTATATCTATAAAGCGCTTTATAGGCTAGTTAACACTATTTATATAGTATATCTAGATAATATCCTTATCTTCTTAAAAACATAGGAGGAGCACACTATATATATTAAGGAAGTCCTAGAATATATAAGATTAGTAAAGCTATATATAAAACCCTTAAAGTGCTTATTTTACTAGGAGTTAGTAAAATTCCTAGGGTTTATCCTATTAGTTAATAGGATCTTAATAGATATATATAGGGTTAATATAATCTAAGATTAGAAGGAACTTATAAGCTTTAAGGATATATAGTTATTCCTTAGATTCTATAACTTTTACTAATGGTTTATTTATAAATACTCTAGGATTATAGTACCTTTATATACGTTAATAAAAGGCAGTTAAAATAGCATTTAGACTAGGAAGTTTATATTTAAAGTAAAGGAATAGCTAGCGTTTAACTAGCTAAAAGATGCCTTTTAGTAAGCGCCTTTTCTTTATTATTATAACCTAAGTTAACTAGTATATATTAAGATAAATACTTCTATCTTTATAATAGTAGGAATCCTATTATAATAGGATAATAAGGGCTATTAGTATCTAGTAGCCTTTTAGTTAAGGAAGTTTATAGATACTAAGTATAATTATAGTATAGCTAATTAAGAGTTACTTACTATAGTAAAGTTATTTAAGCACTAGTAATACTACATTAAAGGTATAGTAACCCTAGTAGAGGTCCTATTAGACTACTATAACTTATAGACCTTTATAAGGTAGTAAAAGCTACATAGAAGGTAGGCTAAATAGTGTATATTCCTTTACCTCTTTTACTTTATAATTAGGCATAGACTAGGGAAAAGCAACCTAGTAAATACACTATTAAGGAGGTCTAATTATAAAGGTAAACCCCTAATAAATAGGGCACTTCTACTAGAACTTTAAAAGAAAATAGTAGCTACTAAAGAAGTAGTAAAAGAAGAGATACTAATATATTAAAGAAAACTAGGTATATTACTAGTCTTAGATATAAAGAGGCTTAATAAGATATCTTTAGGGAAGGAAAATGCCCTAGCCCTTATAGAGAAAGCTCTAGAGGCTAGAGTAACCTAGTTAAGAGGCTAGATAGCCACTATAAATCTAGTAAAAGATTAGCTAAATAAGGGTAATTTCTAGGAGAAGGTAGCGTATGTCTAAGATATTAGCGTAGTATAAGAGATATAGGGGGCTATTACATTACTAAATCCCTACTAATTTAAGGTAAATAAACTATTAGTGTAATTACTATAGAAGGCATAGGATTAAGACCTAGATTTATAGAGGTAAAATAGTAAGACTAATAACTCCCTAGTAAAAAGGGAGGGAAAGGCTAGTTTATAGTTATATAGCGTAAGGGGTCTCCTAATATACTAAGACTAGGTAGTTATTCCCTAGGAGCCTATCTTATAATAGGAGCTTCTATAGCTACACTATAATAATTTACTAGTAGGTTACTTTAGGACTAAGCACACTCTTAAGCTATTAAAGCATTACTTCTAGTAGCTAGCTATAAGTAAGTCTATTTTAGACTATATTATAAGCTATAGGGTTTGCTAATAGGTAGTGGCTAGATAGCATTACCTATATAGAAGCCTTAAATTACTACTAATACTAAGGTAACTATAGGTAAAGATCTTAATAGACTTTATTATAGGATTACCTATTAGGCAAGCTAGCAAGCAAGAAACTAATATAATCCTAGTAATTATAGACTAATTTACTAAGTACTCTATCTTCTTACCTATAACTACTACTATTAATATAGCTAAATTAGCAGAACTTTTCTATAGGGAGATTAAACTATAATTTAGGGCACTAGAGGGCATTATATCTAATAGGGGATTAGTCTTTATAAGCTAATTCTAGTTAGATTTATATTACCTATTATACGTAAAGCAAAGGCTTTTTATAGCGTTTTACCCCTAAACTAATAGGTAAATAAAGAGAATAAACTAAGTGCTTAAGTATTACCTTTAATACTTTATTATAAAGAACTAGTAAATATAGCTAAAGCTACTTCTAGTAGCCTAATTTATATATAATAATATAGTTAATAGGACTATAGGTTACTCTCTAAACTACTCTCTTATAGGATATTTACCTAAGTTTTACCTAGCTCTTAGGGATAAGATTAAGGAAGGGAAGGTGCTAGAAGCCTATATATATATTATAAAGTTATATAAAGTTAGGGAGTAACTAAAGGAAAACTAGGTAAAAGCCACTAAAACCTAGGTAAAGTACTATAATAAGCGCTACTAGCTATTAACCTTAAAAAGAGGTAACTTTATAGTACTATTAGTAAAGAATATTAGACTTAAGGATATAAAATAGAAGCTAATCCCTAGATTTATTATACTATTTTAAGTACTTAATGCCGTAGGAAAATAAGCATACTAACTAGTATTACCTAAAAAATAAAGTTAGCTATATAATGTATTCTATATTAGTTTACTAGAGCTATAGAATTACTATAAAGACACTAGGGATAAGGAAATACTAATACTAAACCTTAAAGATAAAGAAAATAAGTATAAAGTAAAGGAAGTTAAAGACTATAGGAAGACTTATAAAGGTAATAAATACCTAGTAAAATAGAAGGATTAGCTAAGCAAATATAACTAATAGGTCCTAGCTAAAGATATAGAAGGCATGTAATATATAATTTAGGTATTTTACTAAAGTAAATCCTATAAGAGAGATAGTAAGATATAAGTAAGTTATAGGTAAAGAGATATAATATTCCTATAAAAAAGGCCTAGCCTTACTAGCTACTATTACACTCTAAACTAAGAAACCTTAGATTACTTACTAAAAAACAAATAAAAATATGCCTATAGAGTAAGAAGACTTAAAGGAAACCCCTCTATTATAGCCTCTTTATATAAAAAAACTATACCTCTATAAATAAGGTACTTACCCTAGTCCTTATCCTTACTAATTAGCTCCTATATTACTTAGTAAAAGCAATACTTAGCAATACCCTAGGGCATAAAACCTAGGTTATAAAACCTTAGATATAAAGTTACCTTTACCTTCTAGATATAGGAAAGTTTATAATAGTTTAGCTATAAAAAGGTTAGTAAAGAGGTAGTAAAAAGGATTAGAGTACTTACTACCCCTAGGATAGGAGCTAGAAATATAGTAATAGAAAGTTACTAGTAGGAAATAATATACTAGTTATATAAAATTAATACCTCTTACCCTAAGAAGTAAGTAAAAGACTAGTATATAGGTAAGGAAGAGATAGACCTAATAGACCTTTATAGCCTTAGTAGGGCTAAATGTAATATAGTATACTATATTAGTATAATTAAACCCTAGTATTAGGTTTAGATAAGCCCTAGTAAAACTAAAGTAAGTTACCTTAGAGAACATTTAGTTCTCTAGGTTTTCCTTATATAAGCTACTAAGGGTAACTATAAGGGTTTATGCCTAGTTTATTAGGGCTAAAAGATCTAAAAAGTTACCTTTTATAGTAGCTATAGCCTATATAAAGATATTAGTAATAAGAGACTAAAAGACATAGGAATAGTGGTATATATATAGTATTATAAGTATTACCACGCTTATAACATTAAGTATAGTATTTTAAATATTTTACTATTATAGTAGTAGTAGATAATTCTATAGGGAATTAATAGTTAATCTAAGGTAATTTAGGCTTAGATAGCAGGCTTTTCTTAAAGTTAGTATATCTAGTGTGTAAATAGTGTATATAGGAGCATTCCTTTAAGAGAATATAGTCTAAATCTATAATAAAACTAAGGGGAGTAATAAAGGGAATGTAATAGTAACTTAAGATATTATAATAGTTTTAAAAAGTTAACTAAGGATATAGAGGTAAAAAGTATATAATATAATAGGGAGTTAAAGGTGAATTTATACTTAAATGCTATTATTATTTATTATTATTTTAATATAGTAGCTAGTTAGTAAATAGCTATATAGAAGCTAGTAGAAGCTATTTAGGAGCCTAGCTATAAGTAAGGGGATAATTATAAGGCCTTACTTATAATATAGGCGCACCACTAGCGTGCCCCGCGGACAGGCTATACCCTAGGGCTAGGTCCACGTAATACTAGCAAGCTACTAGCTATAAGCTAGCGACTCGCACGCATAACACACTTAGACCTAGTAAGCTTTAGTTAATATACCAGAGCCCCCATACCTCTTGCCTAGCTATTATTGTTCTCACAGTACTGGCTACATTACTATTACTTAGACTTACAATAGTTCTATTAAGATTCCTTCTTTAGATATAATAAATCCTAGGAATTCAACCTCCTTAACTAAAAATTTATACTTTATAAGGTTAATAAAAAGGCTTACCTCCCTAAGCTTTCATAAAACCTATTTTATATAGCCTATATAAGCAGTAACTTTACTACTATAAATTAGGATATTATCTAGATATACTATATAGATTAAATTAATATACTTCTTAAGAGTATTATTAATATACTCTTAAAAAGTTATAGGTATATTAACTAATCTAAAAGGTATAACTAAATACTTATAATAACTATATTAACACTAAAAAGCTATTTTCTATTTATTACCTACATAAATATATAGCTAATAGTATATATCTTTAAGGTTAAGTTTTATAAATATCTTTACTCCTTTTAATTAGTTAAGAATTTTAGTAATAAGTAGTAAGGGGCCTTATCCTTAACTATAATTTTATTAGGGCCCCTATAATCTATATAAAGCCTTAATTTTCCCCCTTTCTTAGGAATAAATAATATTAAGGCTCTAGCTAGGCTAATTAATTATTAGATTTATCCTTTTTACTATATACTTACTAAGTACTCCTTAAGTACTTATAGCTCTTTCTTAGCTAAATTATATATAAGTCCTTATAGTAGTGTTTTTCCTTCCTTTAATTTAATTATATAAGTATAACTACCTAGTTTAGGAAGTATACCTACTAGGTTCTCTAAAAATATATCCTTAAATTCTATATAGTTATCTAGTATTCTTATCTTAATCTCCTTATAGTTAGAACCTAGACTTATTATAGCTATTATAGGTAAGGTCCTAAACTAAAAAAGTTAAAATAAAATCTAAAGGGCTATAGTTATAGGTACCTTATAGGATAAGCTTAGTAAGCTTACCTATATATAAACCTTTCTTAATTAGTAAGTCTCTCTTCTCTTTCTTTATGTTACTATTATTATATTTATTTATTTATATATACAATAACTAGAGTAATAAGGTAACTTAAAATTATTTTACCTCCTTATATGCACGCTACGCACCTAATATAAATAGAAGACGCTCCCTTATAACTAGGTATTTCTAAAGTTATTATAGCTATAATATTATAATAGGGTTATATTTATTTATAAAATCTACACCTAAAAGCAACCCTTTACCTATATTTATCATATAGTAGTAAACTTAATAGAACTTTATATAGCCTATACGATTAGTTATCTTTAACATTTAATATAAGATTCTATAATATAAGATTAGATATATTACCCCTTTAAGATTATACTATACCCTTATTATATAGTCCTAATCTAATTATAATAATAATTTAGGATAAATCATAGAAAAATCAGAGCTAGTATTAAATAGTGCTAATACTGCTTTCTATTAGTTATCTTATTATAATACTACCTTTATTCTTATTTTTTTATCTCAAGGTCTTACTATAGTAAGGGTGCTTTCCTATACTTATATAAAGCTAACTAGTATATTATTTAGATTAGATATCTCTACTACTTTATTACTACTCTTCTTATATATCTTTATAGTATACCTATTACTTTTATAAATAAAGTAATTAGGTACCTTATATTTTAGAGTAATATATCTAGGCTTATTATACTTATAATACTTAATAAATAACCTCCCTAATAACTCTTTACTTTATTAGTATAACTCTCCTTACCTAGAATTTAGTAGTAACCTTATTATATCTAAGTATCTTATATTCTTATCTATTATGCTAACCTTTAAGTAACTAATGAATTTATCCTATATATAAGATATAAAGTCTAGTTAACTATCTTTAGTTATATGCCTTATCTAATTTTACTTTACCTTATTTACTAGATAGCTACTAGTATAGGTAACCTTAGTTATATTATCCTTAAAAGAAGTACTATCTAACTAAAATATTATATATAAATCCGCTAAAAAAGACTATAAGCTATTATATATATTCCCTTTATAAATAGGAGGTTTTAACTAAGTCTTTATAAGGCTAATATACTATAAGGCTACTACTAAGTCTATACCTCCTAAGGCTCCTATTAAAGAAGAGGTAATTATAGATCCTATTTAATTTATAAACCTAGTAGCTATATTAGCTAATAATAAATTTATCTTAATCTCCTCTAATTCTTTTTTTACCTATAAAAGTTACTATCTCTTTCTAGTATACTCTAGCTATACCTTAGTTTATTTATAGTAAATATCTAGCATAGGATTATCTTTATTATTATTAGTCTTATTATCTTTACCTAAATTAGGATTAGTAAATATTATATCTCCTTCTTAATTCTTACTATTTCTAAATAAGGTAAATACTATATCTTAAGTAATATATACTTATAGCTTACTTACTATATAGCCCTTACTTAAATTAAATTCTAGAACTTAGCTATATATAGTTATCCTATATATAGTATCTAGTTAATAGCTTATTTACCTAAAAAGGTAAAGAGTTTAACTTATTATAACTACTATTATAAGGAATAAATAAATAAAGGGATAACTAAATTTTTCTTTACTATAAGAATATAGCTACCTAGGGATTAGCTTATAAAGGTTTTAAACTCTAACTTACTACCTAAAAGTAAGCGGTCCTTACTATATACCTTACTTTATATATAAGTAGCAAACTTATAGCTAGGGAATAGCTCTTTACTATTAAGGTGATTTAAGAACCCTCTGTGCTTCTCTGCCCTGACTGTCTCTAAGACCCTGATATCTATCCATGCTCCTAATAATAAGATATATTCTCTTATTTATACTTACTAAGTTATTTTAAGAAGACTACTAGAGTATATATTACTAGGGCCTTTTTAGAGAATTTATTAGGACCTTTAAGACTATAGGCCTAGTTATAATAGTATAAACTAGTTAATAGTTATAAAAGATAAGTTCTTAGGTATAATTTGTATCTATATATTACCTAATAAGTTATACGTAATAGTGTTTAATATATTAATTTACCTTAAATAATACGTTATAAGGTAATTTAGATTATTAATTATAAAGATTAGGTAAGTGTTAGGAGCGCAGAGGTCGGAGACAGGACGTTTATAATAGTGAATCTTCGGAGAACCTTTAGGCTACTCTAATAATAAAGAGGCTAGCTAGCTATAAGATAGCTATATATTTATTAAGCAAGGTATTTATTAAAGACTATATATATTATATATTGTAGGTTAGAGATTAAAACCTTTATATACTAGCCCCTAGCTAGTATCCTTCTAGTAGTAACTATAAATCTTAGCCTTTACTTTATTTATATTAAACCCTATAGTATAAGCTATAATAAATTAATCTTTAAACCTTTAAGGGAAATAAACTATTAGCTAGATTATTATATAGCTAATACTATAAAGATCTATATAAAACATACTAGTACCTTATAATAATAAAGGTATTAATAATTAGTTATAGGGTAAAGAACCCTTATAGTCTAGAATAATAGAAAATTATAGGGTATAAGAAATACTACTAGTCCCTAATCTAGATATAGGTATAGGTAATATAAATAATAATAATAGAGTATTATAAAGATACTATAAGGTTATATAAGCTAAGCTATTATATATATAAAGAAAATAGGAGATTCTATAAATTAAGGTATAAATTAAGGAAATTAAGGTAAATCTATTATTAGATAGACCTTCTCTAGGATCTATAATTACCCCTTAAGTTTTAACTATAGTCTTACTAATAGTTTATAAGAATATAGTAGTAACTATATAATAAAATAGTCTTATTAAAATATAGAAAGCAATACCTATATATAAAGGGAATATATATAAGAACCTCTAGAATTTTCTAGTAGATTTAAATATATTATTTAAATTAGACTATTATACCTTTAGGGATAATATAACTAAGGTAGTATATATATGTAGCTGCCTAGCTAACAATACAAAGTAATAATAAATATATTATATAGCTATAGATAAGTATATAAATTATATATTACTTATATAGTTAGGCTTTCTTAATTAGCTAAAAACTAGAATAATAGATAAGAATATAAGGTACTTAGAAGTAATAAGAATATTACTAAATCTTAGGTAAAGCAATAACTAATTATTTTAAGTATTTATAAAAGCTTAGACTAAGGTAAAAGCTAAATTACCTAAAGTAATTCCTATATACCTAAGAATTACTATTTTCCTAAATAGCTTAAATAATACTATAAGGAAGTAAATAATAAGCTAAGAGTTTCTCATATTATAAAGCTAGTTATAAGGCTAGGGTAAGAAAGTAAAGGTTATAATAAATTTAGGCTAAAGTAATAAAAGAAGTTAAGACTATAACAAAAAGGTAATGCTTTATATTACCTATAAATAAGGTATAGTAATAAAGTAAGAATTAAAAGAGAAAACTATCCTTAGTATACTTTAAATATAGAAAGCCTAGATATACTATACTAACTTACTAGATACTAGACTATTTAACCTATAAAAGTAATAAGTATATAACTAAGAAATATAATAAGAGTAGTAATAAAGCTGAACCTCCTAATATAATACTAGTTTTATTAGTATAGACCTAGGACTATAATCTTACTATAGAATACCCTATAGATAATAAAATAAGAATATAAGTATCTTTATAATAAGATAACTAGTAGCTAGCTATAAAAGCATTATTTAATATAAGTATATAGTTTTTAATAACTTATTCTAAATTATTATTAAACTAGAATTAAAGAAATATAATATAATTAAACTAAATACTAAAGAGTAAAGTAAAACTAAGATTTTATATTAAGGGATTTTATAAAGATTAATAAAAGTAAAAGATAGTATAGGATTTGTAAAGATTTACTAAGTTAGTTAGTATATTACTAATATAAAAGAAAGAATAATACTAGATATAGACTAGATTAAAGAATACTTACCTATAATTATATATTAGAAGTAAGGATTTTAGAGATACCTAGTAAGTAAAGAGTATCTTTCCTTTACTTATAAAAAGTAGTAAATATATAGGGAGAAAAAACTAGTAGTAGTTATATTATTATTAAAAGTAATAAAGATTAAGCTAAGAGTTCTAAAAAAGAGAGATAAAGGTTAATTAGAGAACTTAGTAATAATAAAAGAATAAATAAATAGTAAAGACACTATAATAATACTAGAATATGCTTACTTATAGTAGAAAAAGTAAGGTATTATAATTATACTAATTTTAGAAAACATAAGTAGTAAAGAAGCTACGTTAAATTAGGGTAAGAGTACTAAATATCCTATACTAATAATTCTAGATAAATATAAGGAGTTTATAGATATTTTTTCTAAAGAGCTAGTAAGTAAGCTTCCTAAATTAGGAGGTTAGACTTATATAATTAAATTAGAAGAAGGAAAAACACTACCTTAGGGGCCTATATATAATTTAGCTAAGAGAGAGCTATAAGTTCTTAGGGAGTACCTTATAAGTATATAGCTTAAAGGTTAGGTTAGAAGATTAGTTAGCCTAGCTAAAGCTTTAATTTTATTTATCCTAAAGAAAGAAAGAAAATTAAGGCTTTATATAGATTATAAGGGCTTAAATAAGATTATAATTAAGAATAAGGCCCCCTTACCTCTTATTACTAAAATTCTTAATTAATTAGTAAGTATAGTTATTTTTATAGTACTTAATCTTAAAGATATATACTACTAGCTATATATTTACTTAGGTAATAAGTAAAAGATAGCCTTTTATGATTAGTATAGTTACTTTAAATATCTTATAATACTATTTAGACTAGTTAATATACTAGTAACTTTTTAGAAGTATATTAATAATATACTTAAAGGTCTTATTAATAAGACCTATATTATTTACCTAGATAATATACTAATATATAGTAGTGTAATTAAGGAGTATATAGATTATATTAAATAAATCCTATATAAGCTTAGAGATATAAGTCTCTTTATTAACCTTATGAAGTATTAATTTTTAGTTATAAAGATTAAATTCTTAGGCTTTAAGATATTAGTAAAAGGTATTATAATAGATTTAGTAAGGGTTAAAGTAATTATAATATAGCTAGTACTATATAGTATCTTTAATATTTAGTTATTTCTTAGTTTTACTAGATTTTACTACTATTTTATTAAATAGTATAGTATAGTAAAGTTATTATTCTATTAATAGATTACCTTAAAGGGAAGTAACTAGTAATATTTAACCTAGAACCCTATAAGTTAGTAGTATTTAAAGAACTTTAGTAAAGATTTTAAAAAGCGCTAATTTTAGTGTATTTTAACCTACTTATATATCTTAGAGTAAAGATAGATATATCTAGATATATAATTAGGGCTATACTTATAATATTAGTGCTAGGTTACTATCACCTAGTTATATTTATATTAAGAAAAATAACTAACACTAAATTATACTATATAATACCTAATAGCAAATTATTAGCTATCTAAGAGGCTTTTTAGGCCTAGAGACACTATCTTACCTATTTAGCTTATATAATCAAGGTTATTATAGACTATTTAAACTATAAGTACCTAGCTATAAAGCCTAAGCTTACTAGTTAGTAAGTAACTATACTTAATAAGCTTTATCCTTTTAACTTTAAGATTATATATTATATAGAGAAATTAAATCTTACTAATCCCCTACTAAGAAAACTAGATTTTATAAGTAAAATAAGGAAAGCAAAAGTAGTAACTATATAGCTCCTTACCTTTTTATCTAAATTTATAGATACTAAATAACTAGAATACTATAGTAATACTACTAGTACTATAGGTTCTATAAAAATATTATTTAGTATAACTAATAGTTAGTTATAAAGACACTATAATAATACTATTAATATCTAGGGTTTTAAAAAATTATAACTTAACTATATTTTTAAGGAGCCTAATAATCTAGATATGCTTAGAAAAGGTATATTAGTAAGGTTATTTAATACTTTTATTAGTAAGTAATAAGGTAGCTATAGTAGTACTACTAGCACCTAGTTTATATTATATTTATTACTCAGCTATTTTAATTTTCCTATTAGACTAGCTATTCCTAAAAGGGGTAGACTAGTATAAGTAATTACTAGTAAGTAGTAACAGTGCCCCTTAAAAACATTACTTATCTATTCCCTTATAAGACTAAAGGTATTTAGTAAACTAATTACGTATAGAGATATTATAGCTAGGATCTAATCTATCTAAAGAACCTCTTCTAAGTTTAACTCTAGCTTTCTAGAAAGAAGCTTAGAAGTTAAAGCCTTAATTTAAGTCTTATTATATAAAGCATAGTAAGGTAATAACTTTACTATAGGTTAAAAGAAGTTACTTAAAAGTAGTAATTTAGGAGTATTATAAATATAGTCTATAGGACTCTCTAAGCTATTAATATTTAAGAATTATATTTTTATCCCTTAGGGAATAAGAAAAGAAATTTTATTACTAACCTATAATAACCCTATTACTAGGTATTAAGGAGTAAGTAAAACTCTTTATTAAATTATTATTATTAGCTAATAATAAAGAAAGATATAAAGGTATATATTAGTACTAGCGGCGCAGACCCGTTACAGGGCCGGCGCCGGACCGAACACAGACGCGAGGGGGTTTTTCATCCTAGTTTAGGGTTTTCCCTTTCGACTTAGTAGTAGGAGTACTAGTAATAGCTATTTATAGAGCCAACTAGAGTAAACAATATATATATATTAGTACTTATATAAGTTATTAGACTTTAAAACTAAGGTATTATAAACTATATAGTAAGCTAGCTACACTACTAGTGCCTAATTACCCTTTTTAAGAATTATTAATAGATTTTATTACTAGGCTTTTACTAGTAAAAGACTTAAACTAGACTTATAATATAATTTTAGTTATTATTAACTATTTTATAAAATATAGTATTTATATTCCTATTTTAATATAACTAACTAGTAATAGGCTAGTAACTATATTCTTAGAATATGTTTTTAGAGACTATAAAGCTCTAGAAGGTATTATAATAGACTAAGGTTTTATATTTACTAGTAATTTCTAGATAACTTTCTATTACTTATTATAACTAAGTGGCTATTAAGTATTGCTTTTTATCCCTAAATAAATAGCTAGATAAAATATCTAAACTAGGTTTTAAAGCATTATTTAAGGGCTTTTACTTATACTAAATAGACTAATTAAGTAAATAACCTATTATTAGCGTAGTTTATATATTATATAAGCAATTATATAATATATAGCTATACACTAGTGGAGGCATTATAAGGTTATAATCCTAGAGGTCTATAATAAGTAATTATAAATATCCCTTTAGTAAATAATTAAGCTAAAAGTAAAGTCTTAGCACTAAAAGAAAATTATACTATAATTAAATAGCTTTTAAGTAACTTATAGACTTAGTATAAGAAATATTATAATTAAAAAAAAATTCTAATAAGGTTTAAAGTTAGTAATTATATTTTATTATTAATAAAGAATTTTAACCTAAGATAACCTAGTAGAAAGCTAGCTATAAAGTACTTAGGCCCCTATAAGATTAAAAAAGTAATTAGGAGTTATAGATTAGTATATTAATTAAGGTTACTACCTAGGACTTATTTATATAATATATTTAAGATTACTAGTCTTAAGCCTTTTAAAGGGGACCTAACTTATATAGAAGATATATCCGCATTATAAGATAACCTTAAAGATAATAAATAGGAGTTTGAAGTTAAGAGAATTATTTTATATTACTATAATAAGAGATAATATAAATATCTAGTTAAGTAAAAAGATTATAATATATTAGAAATTTATAGGTACTAAAGAGGGATTTTATAATAAGAGATATTATTAATAATTATAAGTAATAGTTAAATAGTAAGGTTATTATAAGATAATTATAGTTTATAAGTTAATATAGTAAGAAGTTAGAAAATAAAGTTAAATTACTTAAATAATCTATTATATAGCTACTAAGCACTTACTCCTTTATAATAAAGTTAGCTATAGTAACTACTATTTCCTTAGTAATAGTAATAACTATAGTAGCTAAGGGGGTAATAGTCTTAGAAGTATTTTTATTAGTAGAATCCCTCTTTTTATATATATAAACCTAAAGTTTACTAGGGAGCTTAATAAGACTAATATAAGTAAGTAAATTTGTAATATTAAGTATAAACTACTAGTAAGTTAGTTAAGTATTAGCTATATATATTAAGAAAGCTTACTATTAGGATATTCTAGGCTATAAAGTAAAGAGAGTTTAAAATATTAATTTATATCTTAAGGTTTATAGTATTACTTAGTAGCGCTATTATAATATACTTATTATATTTTACTTTATAAGTAGTATTAGTAGTTATTTAGGTATAGTAAATATATTTATACTTATTAGAATTCTTATAAGGTAAGATAGTATTCTATAGCTTTTTCTTTAC
>JFGW01000369.1:0-24551 GCA_000729825.1 Epichloe sp. AL9924
CATTTCAATAATATTAAGACTTCTATAATAGAATTACTTAATCTTTAGTGGGTTTATAGCTAAAACTTCTAGCTAATTTAGCTAGTTTAGGATTTGCTTTAAGGAATTTAATAAATCCATCTAGAATAACTATATAAATCTATTATTATAGCTTACTATTAAGAAAAGCTCCTATAAAATTAACCTATTTAATTTCCTAGTTATTCTAAGCTACTAAGGCTAGTAAAATCCTCTAGCTAGGGGGAATGCTTATAGCTGCAAAGGTCTCTAGATAATCTAGGCCTTTAATTTGCATAAATCCCTTAGTAATAAGTTAGGCCTTGTATTTTAAAGGATTATTTTCTTTATCCTTTTTAAGCTTATAAATAAGCCTATTTTTTAGTACTTTTTAGCCCTTAGGTACTTAGTCTTTTCTTATAAATTTAAAAGTACTAGCCTTTAGAAGCTATTTATATTCCTTATACGTAGCTTCTATCTATTTATCCCTTTTAGGGCTAGATATAGCTTACTTCTAGGTCTTAGGTTTAGGGCTAATAAGGTTATTTTCCTTTAGCTTCTCCTTGTTAAGAACTAGCCTTATGGCTTCTGCTTATAAGCGTTTAAAGTAAGAATATTATTCTTATAGAAGAAGAAAGGAACTACACTAGTAATTACATAGCGCCTAGATTTATAGTAACTTATACGTAGCTTATACGTAGTTTACGTGTAGCCCTAACCTAGCTATATATAGTCTATATACTTTCTAGAGCTAGACTTAACCTAAGCTTATAGCTTAAGTCTATAATATACCTCCTTACTTATCTCTTTATTCTCCTTTTTAGTTAAAAGTAAGTAAGTAATAAGATTATAGTTCTTTTATATATAGGAACTAACTTTAGTGTAAGTAAAAACTATATTCCCTTAAGTAAGGTACCCTTTAGTATAAGTAAAGACTATACCTTATTAAGTAATATATACTATAAGGCTATAAGTCCTTTATATAGGTTATAAAATTTTTTTAGTATAGGTTTACCTTACTTTAACTTTCTTTATTATATAAGTAAATTTACTTTACTCTAACCTTACCTTTAAAAACACTAGCTTACCTTATTTTTATACCTATTACTAGCTATCTTTATACCTTACTTACTCCCTTACCTTTATAGCTATTTTATAATCTTACCTTTACTTATAAAATCCTAACTTTACCTTAAGTAATACTCTTATTACTAACTAGCTATTAGATAATTATATAATGTATTACCCTTATCTATCCCTAGCTTACCTTTTAAAAGTAAATAATATATACTCTAGCTAGAGCTAGACCTTATACCCTTAGAAATATAAATATTCTTATCCCCCCCCTATAATTTTAAACTCTTATAACCTATTATTATTATAATATCTCCTTATATATCCTTCTTATTCCCTTTCCTTAAGCCTAAATAATTATCTATCTCCCTTTTTATTCCTTTTTTACCTTTACTATATTTAATCTTACTATTATCCTAGCCCTTACTAGCACTACCTTACCTTCCTTATTTTCTCCTTCTTCTCCTAGCCTAAGTAAGAGTACTTACCTTAGTAAGTATATATTAGAAGGTAACTTAAATAATAAGGCTCTCTTTAATAATAAAAAGTATAAGTTCCCTTATAGCCTTTATATAAATAACCTTTATACTAAAGAAGAATATATATATACCCTGGGTATAAACTAAGCCTATGCCCCTTACTAAGTTACCTATTATTTATATATTTAGAAGATATATCTCTATAGTACTAACCTAAAACTCTATTATATATTTAAGTATTTTAAGAACCTTTTAGCTACTAAATAAGCTATTAAAACCCTAGCTATAAAGTAAACTATATTTATTAAGAGATAATATACTATTCTAATAAAAACCTTTATTTATTACTAAAAGTAATTTAATAGTATATTAGCTATAGCTTAAATTAATCTAGCTAAGGCCTAATCTCTAGCCTTCTCTTCTATAAGTACTACCTATACCTAAGGAGTATCTAAGGTATAGTAACTTATACTTACTAATACTACCCTTACTTACTAGGGCTATAATAACCTAGCTACTAAATTTTTTTATAGTATATAAACTATAAATAATAACTTAATCTAGTTAATCTCTATATAGGAGTAAGGTAATACTGTGGCTTCCTTCGGACCTTCGGACAATAGTTAGTCTAACCGTGGCCAAAGGTAGGTCTACCAAAGGGATGCACGCGATGCGATTAGCTGCATTGTGGGTAACCCCGCACCGCTTATAGTAGCTTTACACTATAAGACTTACTTTTCCCCCTTTTCCCTCCTAGCTAGATTTCTCTCCTTCTCTTTCTTCTCTTCTCTCTATTAGCTATTAACTATTATTAACTTTATTAAATTAAACCCCTTTATATTACACTAGTGCTATATTCCTTAGTGAAACTAATACTAATTAGTAGTTAACTATAATTATAAATAAGCTAGGTATTATAAGAAAAGATATTCCTATAGACACCGCAGCCCCTTGCCCCTTAAGCTAATATATAGGCTATTTAGGTAAAGAGGCATAACTATAGAGTGTGCTAAAGGAAGATAGACTAGAATCCTAGTTATAGGCTTATTAGACTTCTAAGGAATTAATTTATTAACCCTTAGGCTTATAGGATATAACCTTATTATATCTATCTAGGATATTATTATTAATTATTAATTTTATTATCTATTACAAGAAAACTAACTAAATAACTAAATCTATTGCCGTAAGGCATTTTATTTAAACCTAACGTTAAACACAACACTTAGCTAAGCTAGCTAACTTATATAACCTCTCTTTTCTACCCCTCTTCTCCCTTCTTTACGTATACGTAGTTAAGTTATTTCTACGCCTACACTCTCTTAAGTTATCTCTGAGTTTATGTTATCTTTATAACCTGTTTTTCCTCTCCTTTTGCCTTATTGCGTTTACCGCGATAAAGAGCCTAGAAACTACGCTATTATTATACGGCCGTTTATTCCACTATAATTGTGGTAATAACGCTCCTTTTGCTCATTCCCTTTTGTTTTTCTATTTATTCCCTAGAATAAAATTAGATAGTAGTATATCTTTAAAATAAACCTCTTAAGCCCTTTCCTATAAGAGTAAGATACCTTAAATACCTTCTAAATTAATCCCTAAGAGACTATTAGAGGCTATGCTACTAAAAAGACTATAGCTATACTCTCTAGCACTTATAATAAAGTAAAAAGAACTTACCTAGCTAAATCTAGAGACTACTATATAGTATAAACTAAGTAATTAAATTACTAGGTTTATTTATACTAGTAAGTACTAATATTAAAGAGATAAGGACCTTTAGGAGAACTTTAAAGAAGACTTTAAGGGATAGTTAAAGGAGATATTTAGGAGAGCTTATAGTAACCTTATAAGGGAACTATAAAGCTCTCTATAAGATAATAGTATTTATATTACTTAAGGCCCTAGAATTCTAATTACTACTATATTAGAATAAGTGCTTTAAGAAGAAATAAAAACACTATAGTTAAAAGAGAAGTTAAAATCTCTTAAGCTACCTTAAATATAACCCCTAGAGATTATTGCCTTAAAGATTTACCTTATTTATTCTATTACTCCTTAATACTAATAGGAATAGTATTTATAACCCCTATAAGAACCTTTATAATAATCTTAATTATTCTAAGACTTTAAGGATAATTAACGCGCTTAATCCTAGTAACTTACCTATTATTACCCTCCTTTAGATAAGTAAATTATAAAGAAAATCTCTAAACTTATAAAGATATATAAGGATAATAACTATTATAGTAAGAAGCTATATAATTTCCTCTTACCTAAGATTACACTCTTTAAGAGTAAATATAATTAGATTAACCTCCCTAGATCTTACTTTAGTAAAGCTTTCCCTATTATACTAATAGGAGATACTAAATAATATTTCCTTAACTACTTATCTAGTAAAGGCCTTTCTTATAAAGGGATAATTACTAATATCTATTACTACTTTAAGACTAAAAGTAACTATTGAAATGTAGGGAGCTAGTTGCCGGCTGGCAACAGCTGTACAGGTGTAGCTCTACGGTCAGGGACCAATAGAACCACCACGTTGAATATTCAACGCAACGCAACGGAAGGTTGTGGCAGTTATCAACTAATAAAATTCAATCTAGATGACTTTTACGATATCTTATATACCAATAGAATTGATTTTAGTGACGTTGTACGGGCAATGCGGCTGTTGGATTGAGAGGCCTAGCTATCTAGCTAGATTAAAAAGATCTTCTTCCTCTCATATACCCACCGACCATATCGGTGGATCCGGGCTGCCAAAAGGGTCTTAAGGGCCACTTTTGATTTTCCGCAAAATTCATTTGTATGTAAAATCTAAAAAATCGACTCACCACCATACAAACTAGCAACCCACATGCACCAACTTTTGGTCCAAAAAATATTCCTGCATAAAATAAAAGCCCTGTCTTCTAGCTTTAATTTGCTATATGTGAAACTTTTGTACAACCTCTAGTTAAAGAGAAAATCGCTGTCAAAGATAGCTATAGGGTAACCTATGTGTAGGGTAACCTGATTACGTCACCCTAGCTTACCTAATTACTAGTGGCATAGTTGTGGCTACGCTTATAGCCATAACACAATTAAATAATCCACAATTGATTTAGATTAGTCATCCACACGGTCAGTCGCAGCTGTTAACAGCTGCGACGTAGCTATTGACAGCCACCTTCGCGACCGTTGACAGCTGCAGTGCAGCTGTCAGGCTTGCAATGCAAGCTAGTAATAAAAAGGTCCTTTGACTAGAAAAGGGCTAAAAATAGGTCTTATTTTTAACACCCCCTCTACAAAAGAATTACATTAAGGGCAATTAAAAGCGTACAAGGAGACTATAGGGTAAACAACAACTTTTAGATAATAACAGATAAAAGGGAAAAATAGGAAAAGATAAAAGACCCCCTTTTTAAATTCCTAGCTATTGTTAAATATAGCTCCCTTTTTAGCGTTGTTTTTGGTTCCCTGATGAAGGGATTTAGTTATTGGTTTTTTAGTGATTATTAAGCCCTAAAAGCTTAATAAAAGCCTGATAAAGAGGTCTAGATAGAGGCTTTGTTAGACCATCTGCAGGCATTAACTTTGTATCTAGATATTCGATCTTAGCTAAACCCTCTAAAACCTGTTGCCTAATATAGTTGAACTTTAGCAAGGTATGCTTTGTACGGCTATGTAAGGCAGGGTTATAGGCAGTGGTTATAGCGCCTTAATTATCGCAATATATCTAGATAGGGGGAGAAATAGGGGTTTTTAGCTCCTTAAATAAGCCCTAAAGCCACTGTAGCTCCCGGAAGGTCTCGCAGATAGCGTCAGCTTCAGCTTCTAATGTTAATAGAGCTATCGTACTAGCTTTCTTTGATTTCCAGCTAATAGGTCCGCTAGCTAGCTTGAATAGATAAGCGTAGGTTGATTTAGAGGTCTTTTTATCCCCTGCAAAATCACTATCACAATAACCTATTAGGCTTTTGCTAGCTATACCTTTAGGGTCTCCCCTATAAATAATAGCAAGGAATTTAGTCCCTAATAGGTACCTAAGCAGGTTTTTAGCTGCTTTTAGGTGCTCTATATAGGGGCTAGCTAGTGCTATAGATAGCCACTAAAGTGTAAAGGCCACGTCCGGCCTTGTAAGCAACATTAGGTACATTATAGTCCCTATAATGCACTGATAAAGCTTGATTTCGCTAGCTATTAAAAGCTTGGTTGTCTGCGTAGCTAATACGCCTGGCTGAAGAGGTATGCTAATAGGCTTACTATCTAGCATATTAAATCGATTTAAAGCCTCTAAGATATACTAAGATTAGTGGATTTTCAGTATCCTTTTAGGTCTATCTCATACGATTTAAACCCCTAAGAAGAATTCAGCAGGCCCCCTATCTTCTATTAGATAGACTTTATGAAGTTCCTTTTTAAGCCTTTAGATATAAGGTAAATCCAGTCCAATTAGAAGACAATCATCTACATATGTGATAATAAAGGTTTTAGTGGAGGGATTAAAGAATATAGCTGGGTCAGATATAAGAGGGTTAAATCCTAGGGACTTTAGCACTGCTGTTAGTGCTTGTTGCCACTCCCTTAAGCTCTGTTTTAGGCCATATAAAGACTTCTGTAATAGAATTACTTGATCTTTAGAGGGTTTATAGCCAAAACTTTTAGCTAATTTAGCTAGTTTAGGATTTGCTTCAAGGAATTCGATAAATCCGTCCGGAATAACCATATAAATCTGTTGTTAAAGCTTACTATTAAGAAAAGCCCCTATAAAATCGACCTATTCAATTTCCCAGTTATTCCAAGCCACTAGGGCTAGTAAAATCCTCCAGCTAGGGGGAATGCTTGTGGCTGCAAAGGTCTCTAGATAATCTAGACCTTCGATTTACATAAATCCCTTAGCAACGAGTCGGGCCTTGTATTTTAAAGGATTATTTTCTTTATCCTTTTTAAGCTTATAAACAAGCCTATTCTTTAGTACTTTTCGGCCCTTAGGTACTTGGTCTTTCCCTATAAATTTAAAAGTACCAGCCTTTAGAAGCTATTCGTATTCCTTATACGTAGCTTCTATCCATTTACCCCTATTAGGGCTAGATATAGCTTGCTTCCAGGTCTTAGGTTCGGGGCTATTAGGGTTGTTTTCCTTTAGCTTCTCCCGTACCTTAAAGCAGATTTCTTTTATAAAATCTAGAGAAGAAGGGGAACTAATATCAACATCCATAGGGTCAATATTAGGGTCGAAGTCAGTAATTTTGTCAAAATCCGGGTCTGGAGTCGAAATCTGATTTCCTGGTTGAGTTATGGGTGGCGCCTGTACAGGAGCCTCTGGAATTGGTTCCTTAGGGGGTTGTATAGGCCCTATAGGATGTTTTTCTTAACCTATAGGGGGTTCTCCTATGTTATCTATAGGGTAATCCTTTAAACCTTGATTTTCTAAATCATTTTCCCCCTCTAAAGGGTTATCCCCTATAGAAAGCCTAGGTAATCCTTTAGAGACAGGACCTATAGGTTCTATAATCTTAATAAAGCTAGTCTTTGTAACTAGCCTTTTAGAGGGGATGTACACTAGGTAGGTGTTAGAACCTAGTGTAGCTAATAACCTTCCAGGGATAGTCCTAGCTACTAACTTCTAGGCTTTAGGTCGTTTTTCTAGGGGGATTAGAATCTCACAGTGAGATCCTATAGCTCTAATACTGCTAATATCAGTCGTACAGGGCTGATTTAGCTCCCTAGCTAGCAGTTGTTCAGGGCTTTTATCCTTTGTGGTATTAGCAGTTATATTCACTAGGTTAACAACTGCAGGTAATATAAAACACCATAGATATAATGGTAATTTTGCCCACTGGATAGTAGCCCTTAATCGATCTAGAATAGTACGAATTGAACGCTCTGCTAATCCATTTTACTCATGGATATAGGGACTAGAAGTCGTAAATTTGATCCCTTTAGAATTTAACCAGCTTTGACAACTAGAATCGATTTCTTGGCCCCCATCGAAGTGAAGGTGCCTAGGATATTGACCTAGTTGATTTTTAAGCCCTCTGAAGAAACCCTTAATAGCCCTATAAACAGTTGGGCCTTCCTTATTAGGTAATAAGAACACCCACTTATATCTAGTCTTTCGATCAACTAGAAATAAGCAAATTAACTGTTTATTGTACGGTACAGGGCTAATTTTTAGCGTATCCCCCTCTATTCGATCTAGAGCTCTAGGGGGGTCAGGGATAGCTAATTTCCTAGGTCTTCTAACTGCCTTAGATTGATCACAAGCTATACATTTAAAATCTTTATCCTTAATTTTAGAAAAATCAGGGATTCCTTTAGTTATAAGGCTTGTTTTCTTTAGCAAAGGAAGCCCTAGGTGCCCTAATCGTACATGCCATAGGCCAGCTAGTTCTAGTAATCGTTGATATTGAAGATCCTTAGGGCCTGAATTAGGGTCTAGATTTAGGTCTAGATTAGGGCCCTCTCCGTCAGTCCCCTGCTAGGCCCCCTGAGAACCACAGGCCTCTTGGGGAGGTATTAGGGACCTTTTTCCATCACTAAGGCCCTCTAACACCCCTAAATCTATTTCCTTAGATTTATAAGGGACCCAACCTGGGGCTATAGGCGTTGGAGAAGGGACTAAATCCCCTAAATCATCCCGTTCGATTTCTTCAACATTATCATCATTTTCGTTGATTTCAGCGATTTCGTCCAAATCAGAAGCCCAATCCGGCTTTTTAGAGGGAATTTAAACCTCTATAGGGTAGCTATAACCCCTAAAGCTAGCATAGGTAAAAGGTCGGATATAATAAGATTCTTTGTTACAGGGCCCTTTATGTAACCTAGGTGTAGTTTGGTTTTTAACGTGAAAGAAAAAACCATGTTTTTCTATATCTAGGGTAGCAATACAAGACCTATCTTTAAGATAAAGGTGGTTTTTTATAAAGCAACCGCCAGATATATAGTGAATAAGGCCACTAACTATATTAACATCAAGCTAAGGAAAATATAGAGCGTCCTTTAGCACTAAGGTCCTATATTTATTGGGTTTCTTTTGATATAAGACCTCAAAAACAGCACTACCGTGGCCCTTAGGATAAATAGGACCACCACCAGTTACAATAGGGTCGGATTCCCCCTTTTTATAAGGGGTATAATCCCTAAAGACCTCCCTAGAATTAACTATATGTACAGTCAAACCTGTATCATATAATAGGGCTTTTTTCATGTCTTTACTATAATAATTAAAACCATTTAAGGAATTAATTTCTTGTTTTTCATCATCCGAATCACTAGAGCTAGAATTAGAGCTACTATCGCTAGAGCTCTTATAACTAGTCTTGTAATTGCTAGGTTTCTTATACGGATCAAGGGCTCCGTTAGAAAGGTTGTAATTGCCTAGCATAAAAGAACCCTCTGTAAGCTCTTTATTTTCCTTTTTATCTAATTTTTAACCCTTTTGCTTCTTTTTCTTCTTATTAGAATTAGAAGAGCCCTTATTTTCTTCAGAGCTTTCTTTCTTCTTCTTTTAACCTTTAGGGGCCTTTTCCTTGTCTTTAGCACCCTTTTCTAGGTCTTTAGCCCTATAATTCAGGGCTTTGGATACCGTAGATAATTTATCCCTCTGTTTAGCTAGAAGGTCTGCCATCAGAAATTGAAGATTTAGGGCATCTAGGGGAGCCCCTATAGCCCTATTCGTACGCATGCTAAATCGTTGCCTCTCAGCCCACTAAGGGAAGGTTGATTTTAGGGATTGAAGATATTGATTAACCTGATCTATAGGATCAATCAGGACCCCTAAAATCGATAATCTAGCTAGTAGATTATTAAAGACTGCATTAAAGGCTTCTAAAGTCCCCTTAAAACCATGAAAATTCAGGTTATGAAATTCAGAATATAGGGACCCCCTCTGGATTTCAACGCTATGTGAATACTGCCGTACAAGTAAATTATAGGCTTCTTCAGGTGATTTTTGCTAAGTTATAGCGGCTTGGGGGCCTTCTGTACAGCTATCCCTTAGTAACATAAGGATAATAGCTTGGTCAGCGTCCCCTAGCGCCCTAGAAATATCTGGATTATCTAGAAATTCAGGCATGCCTAAAGCTCTAAATTAGATAGCTAGGGCTTGTTTCCATTGATCGAAATTTTCAGCTCCTTTAAGCTTAGCAGTCTCTGGGAAGCTATAAACCCTCTTATTAAATTCCTTAATAATTAAATTATTAAAGGCAGCTTGTACAGAGCTAGATTCAGGGGCCTTATCTTGAATAGGCTGCTGAACTTGCTCCTAACTAGCAGGCTTAGTAGCTTCCACACCCTCCATGCCTCTATTATTAACAGCTATAGTCAAAGCCTCTAGCTTCTGTAATAATAGATCGATAGCATCTTGTTGCTTAATAACTTGCTCTTTTAGCTGGTTATTTAGAACCTCTTACGCACTAAGATTAGGGGCTGAAGACCCCTGACCTTGTTAATTAGTATCCATCTTCCAATTTTATAGAAGGGAAGTCTTCTATAACCCACTAATTTTCCTTTTTATAGAAGGGAAAGCTTCTATATCGCTCGCGCGCTTCCTGTTTTATAGAAGGGAAGTCTTCTGTAACCACAATAATTCCTTTTTTATAGAAGGGAATAGCTTCTATCTCGCGGGTCCTTCCTTTTTTATAGAAGGGAAGTCTTCTATAACCGTACGCAAAGTGCACTAGAAAGAATTTTATAGTGATAGGCTAGGCTCATAACCTATTAAAATATAGGGAGCTAGTTGCCGGCTGGCAACAGCTGTACAGGTGTAGCTCTACGGTCAGGGACCAATAGAACCACCACGTTAAATATTCAACGCAACGCAACGGAAGGTTGTGGCAGTTATCAACTAATAAAATTCAATCTAGATGACTTTTACGATATCTTATATACCAATAGAATTGATTTTAGTGACGTTATACGGGCAATGCGGCTGTTGGATTAAGAGGCCTAGCTATCTAGCTAGATTGAAAAGATCTTCTTCCTCTTATATACCCACCAACCATATCAGTGGATCCAGGCTGCCAAAAGGGTCTTAAGGGCCACTTTTGATTTTCCGCAAAATTCATTTGTATGTAAAATCTAAAAAATCGACTCACCACCATACAAACTAGCAACCCACATGCACTAACTTTTGGTCCAAAAAATATTCCTACATAAAATAAAAGCCCTGTCTTCTAGCTTTAATTTGCTATATATGAAACTTTTGTATAACCTCTAGTTAAAGAGAAAATCGCTGTCAAAGATAGCTATAGGGTAACCTATGTGTAGGGTAACCTGCTTACGTCATCCTAGCTTACCTAATTACTAGTGGCGTAGTTATGGCTACGCTTATAGCCACAACACAATTGAATAATCCACAATTGATTTGGATTAGTCATCCACACGGTCGGTCGCAGCTGTTAACAGCTGCGACGTAGCTATTGACAGCCACCTTCGCGACCGTTGACAGCTGCAGTGCAGCTGTCAGGCTTGCAATGCAAGCTAGTAATAAAAAGGTCCTTTGACTAGAAAAGGGCTAAAAATAGGTCTTATTTTTAACAGTAACTAATAGTTTTACTAATATAAATAAAGTAATATAACCCTTAAGAATATTATTACTTAGAACCCTAAGAAAAATAAGCTTAAGTGCCTTAAGATTTTATTAACTACTTTAAAGAAGGTTTATAAAGGACTATACCCTTTTAATATAGTAAATATAAAGCTTTATAAGTAAACCTTAAATATAGTCTCTAGTATTCTAGAATACTAGATAGTAAAGTATATATATACCCTAGGCTTTAAGAACCTTACTAGGGACCTTTATAAGTTAATTATAATTATAGAAAGTAGTATAAGGAGTACTTAATACTACTAGCATTAAGATAAAGACCTATTAGAGGTAATATTTATAGATTGCTAATATAGCTAATAGAATTGGAGAGACTAAGGAAGAGAAGGTTATTATAGTAACTCTAGGTAACCTAAGCAATACTTTATCTATAGTAAGAATAGCTACTAGTTATTAAACCACACTAATACTAAGTATTAGAAGGAGAAAGAGAGGTAGTAAGCTAGTAAGAATTATTACTTACCTCCTTTAGAAAGGAAGTTCTAAGTATTTTCTACTATATTTAAAGGTAATACTAATAATAAGATAAAGAAAGCAAAAGACTAGGAATTATAGCTTAAGACTTATACCTAGGTATAAGATAATAATAATAATAATATTAAGGAGAAGCCACTATTAAAGGTATATCTTAGTATTATATAGTTCTTTTACTTAGGTTTACTAATAATAGATAATATTAATATACTTATAATGCTTAAGAATTAGGCTTTTTAACATACCTTACTTAAGTAAAAGCTATACCTTAAAGAGGCTTCTAATAAGGACTATTTAATCTATTTTACCTCTAAAGAGCGCTATTCTAAAGAAGTCTTTAGGGGAATTATACTAGATATAGGAGCCTTAGGCTAGTTAACTACTAGTTAGGTATAAGTAAAAGCCCTCTTAAGAGTAATACTATTATTAGAGATTAAACCTTATAGCCTAGAAGTTATTAACTTTAGCACTAGATTAGTAACTATATATAGTGTAATATATATGCTAATAAAGCTTAGTCTAATTAACTTCTATATTCTTAATACTACTATACCCTTTCTCTTTTCCCTAACTAATATAGACCTTATAAAGGTTAAGGTAAATAACCTTACTAATATACTAATTTAAGGTAATAATTCTATACCTATTATATGTAAATAGGGCTATCCTTAGTGGCTACTAAAGGCAAAAGAGACCACTATATTCTATCTATTAAAAGAAAAGATTTTTTAACTTTACTAAAGATTTAGTTACCCTTTAATTTAATGCCTTATAAAGATCCTCTAATAGGCTAGTTATAATATTAAACACCACGTAATTAAGAAGCTTACTAAGGTCTATTATTATTATTAGATAAATAGAAAAGCTCCTAGCTATTTTAAATTTTACCTTAAAGATAACTATAACTTTAACTATAAAATTATTATTAATATTATACAAATTAATAGCTAACTAGTCCTTTATATTATTAATTTAGTAACCTTATTCTAAGTGGCTTAATTCCTTAACCCTAAGAAGCAAAAAGCTTATAATATTTAGGATATAATTAGGAAGTGCTAGATAAATACCTATCTAGGCCCTCTAGATTAGATTACTTATAATACTAGTAATAACTTTACCTTAGCTAAATTTAGGTATTATGCTTATTTAATGTTAATTAAGATTAATAGGATACTAATTAAAGCCTATAATAGCATTAGGAAGGTTAAAATATACTATAGACCTCTTTACTAGGCTTATAATATTATTATAGATTTAATTAGTAAAGAGATTACTGTTAAAAATAAGACCTATTTTTAGCCCTTTTCTAGTCAAAGGACCTTTTTATTACTAGCTTGCATTGCAAGCCTAACAGCTACACTGCAGCTGTCAACGGTCGCGAAGGTGGCTGTCAATAGCTACGTCGCAGCTGTCAACAGCTGCGACCAACCGTGTGGATAACTAATCCAAATCAATTGTGGATTATTCAATTGCGTTGTGGCTATAAGCGTAGCCATAACTACGCTACTAGTAATTAGGTAAGCTAGGGTAACGTAAGCAGGTTACCCTACACATAGGTTACCCTATAGCTATCTTTAACAGCGATTTTCTCTTTAACTAGAGGTTATACAAAAGTTTCACATATAGCAAATTAAAGCTAGAAGACAGGGCTTTTATTTTATATAGGAATATTTTTTGGACCAAAAGTTAGTGCATATAGGTTACTGGTTTATATGGTGGTAAGTCAATTTTTTAGATTTTACATACAAATGAATTTTGCGGAAAATCAAAAGTAGCCCTTAAGACCCTTTTAGCAGCCCGGATCCACCAATATAGTTAGTAGGTATACAAGAGAAAGAAGATCTTTTTAATCTAGCTAGATAGCTAGGCCTCTTAATCTAACAGCCGCATTGCCCGTACAACGTCACTAAAATTAATTCTATTAGTATATAAGATATCATAAAAGTCATCTAGATTGAATTTTATTAGTTAATAACTGCCACAACCTTCCGTTGCGTTGCGTTGAATATTTAACGTGGTGGTTCTATTAGTCCCTAACCGTAAAGCTACACCTATACAGCTATTGCCAGCTAGCAACTAGCTCCCTACATTTCAATAGGTTATGAGCCTAGCCTATTACTATAAAATTCTTTCTAGTGCACTTTACGTACGGTTATAGAAGACTTCCCTTCTATAAAAAAGGAAGGACCCGCGAGATAGAAGCTATTCCTTTCTATAAAAAAGGAATTATTATAGTTACAGAAGACTTCCCTTCTATAAAATAGGAAGCGCGCAAGCAATACAGAAGCTTTCCCTTCTATAAAAAGGAAAATTAGTGGGTTATAGAAGACTTCCCTTCTATAAAATTAGAAGATAGATACCAATTAACAAGGTCAGGGGTCTTTAGCCCCTAATCTTAGTGCGCAAGAGGTTCTAAATAACCAGCTAAAAGAGCAAGTTATTAAGCAATAAGATGCTATTAATCTATTATTACAGAAGCTAGAGGCTTTAACTATAGCTATTAATAATAGAGGCATAGAGGGTGTGGAAGCTACTAAGCCTGCTAGTTAGGAGCAAGTTTAGCAGCCTATTTAAGATAAGGCCCCTAAATCTAGCTCTGTACAAGCTGCCTTTAATAATTTAATTATTAAGGAATTTAATAAGAGGGTTTATAGCTTCCTAAAGACTGCTAAGCTTAAAGGAGCTAAAAATTTCGATTAATAGAAACAAGCCCTAGCTATCCAATTTAGAGCTTTAGGCATGCCTAAATTTCTAGATAATCCAGATATTTCTAGGGCGCTAGGGGACGCTAACCAAGCTATTATCCTTATGTTACTAAGGGATAGCTATACAGAAGGCCCCTAAGCCGCTATAACTTAGCAAAAATCACCTAAAGAAGCCTATAATTTACTTATACAGCCGTATTCACATAGCGTTAAAATCCAGAGGGGGTCCCTATATTCTAAATTTCATAACCTGAATTTTTATGGTTTTAAGGGGACTTTAGAAGCCTTTAATGCAGTCTTTAATAATCTACTAGCTAGATTATCAATTTCAGGGGTCCTGATTAATCCTATAGATCAGGTTAATCAATATCTTCAATCCCTAAAATCAACCTTCCCTTAGTGGGCTAAGAGGCAACGATTTAGCATGCGTACGAATAGGGCTATAGGGGCTCCCCTAGATGCCCTAAATCTTTAATTTCTAATAGTAGACCTTCTAGCTAAACAGAGGGATAAATCATCTACAGTATCCAAAGCCCTAAATTATAGGGCTAAAGACCTAGAAAAGGGTGCTAAAGACAAGGAAAAGGCCCCTAAAGGTCAAAAGAAGAAGAAAGAAAGCTCTAAAGAAAATAAGGGCTCTTCTAATTCTAATAAGAAGAAAAAGAAGCAAAAGGGTCAAAAATCAGATAAAAAGGAAAATAAAGAGCTTACAGAGGGTTCTTTTATGCTAGGCAATTACAACCTTTCTAACAGAGCCCTTGATTCGTATAAGAAACCTAGCAATTACAAGACTAGTTATAAGAGCTCTAGCAATAGTAGCTCTAATTCTAGCTCTAGTAATTCGGATAATAAAAAACAAGAAATTAATTCCTTAAATGGTTTTAATTATTACAGTAAAGACATAAAAAAAGCCCTATTATATAATACAGGTTTGACTATACATATAGTTAATTCTAGGGAGGTCTTTAGGGATTATACCCCTTTTAAAAAGGGGGAATCCAACCCTATTATAACTAGTGGTAGTCCTATTTATCCTAAGGGCCACGGTAGTGCTATTTTTAAGGTCTTATATCAAAAGAAACCCAATAAATATAGAACCTTAGTGCTAAAGGACGCTCTATATTTTCCTTAGCTTAATGTTAATATAGTTAGTGGCCTTATTCACTATATATCTAGCAGTTGCTTTATAAAAAACCACCTTTATCTTAAAGATAGGTCTTGTATTGCTACCCTAGATATAGAAAAACATGGTTTTTTCTTTCACGTTAAAAACCAAACTACACCTAGGTTACATAAAGGGCCCTGTAACAAAGAATCTCATTATATCCAACCTTTTACCTATGCTAGCTTTAGGGGTCATAGCTACCCTATAGAGGTTCAAATTCCCTCTAAAAAGCCGGATTAGGCTTCTAATTTAGATGAAATCGCTGAAATCAACGAAAATAATGATAATGTTAAAGAAATCAAACGGGATAATTTAGGGGATTTAGTCCCTTCTCCAACGCCTATAGCCCCAGGTTAGGTCCCTTATAAATCTAAGGAAATAGATTTAGGGGTGTTAGAGGGCCTTAGTAATAGAAAAAGGTCCCTAACACCTCCCTAAGAGGCTTATAGTTCTTAAGGGGCCTAGTAGGGGACTAACGGAGAGGGCCCTAATCTAGACCTGAATCTAGACCCTAATTCAGGCCCTAAGGATCTTTAATATTAATGATTACTAGAACTAGCTAGCCTATAGCATATACGATTAGGGCACCTAGGGCTTCCTTTGCTAAAGAAAACAAGCCTTATAACTAAAGGAATCCCTAATTTTTCTAAAATTAAGGATAAAGATTTTAAATATATAGCTTGTGATTAATCTAAGGCAGTTAGAAGACCTAGGAAATTAGCTATCCCTAACCCCCCTAGATCTCTAGATTAAATAGAGGGGGATACGCTAAAAATCAGCCCTGTACTGTATAATAAATAGTTAATATGCTTATTTCTAGTTAATTAAAAGACTAGATATAAGTGGGTGTTCTTATTACCTAATAAGGAAGGCCTAACTGTTTATAGGGCTATTAAAGGCTTGTTTAGAGGGCTTAAAAATTAACTAGGTTAATATCCTAGGCACCTTCACTTTAATGGGGGTCTAGAAATCAATTCTAGTTATTAGACTTGGTTAAATTCTAAAGGGATTAAATTTACGACTTCTAGTCCCTATATCTATGAGCAAAATGGATTAGCAGAGCGTTTAATTCGGACTATTTTAGACTGATTAAGGGCTACTATTCAGTGGGCAAAATTACCGTTATCTCTATGGTGTTTTGTATTACCTGCAGTTATTAACCTAGTTAATATAACTGCTAATACCAAAAAGGATAAAAGCCCTAAATAACTGCTAGTTAGGGAGCTAAATCAGCCCTATATAACTGATATTAGCAGTATTAGAGCTATAGGATCTCACTGTGAGATTTTAATCCCCCTGGAAAAACGACCTAAAGCCTAGAAGTTAGCAGCTAGGACTATCCCTAGAAGATTACTAGCTACACTAGGTTCTAACACCTACCTAGTGTATATCCCCTCTAAAAGGCTAGTTACAAAGACTAGCTTTATTAAGATTATAGAACCTATAGGTCTTGTCTCTAAAGGATTACCTAGGCTTTCTATAGGGGATAACCCTTTAGAGAGGGAAAATGATTTAGAAAATCAAGGTTTAAAGGATTACCCTATAGACAACATAGGAGAACCCCCTATAGGTCAAGAAAAACATCCTATAGGGCCTATTCAACCCCCTAAGGAACCGATTCCAGAGGCTCCTGTACAGGCGCCACCCATAACTTAACTAGGAAATCAGATTTCAACTCCAGACCCGGATTTTGACAAAATTACCGACTTCGACCCTAATATTAACCCTATGGATGTTAATATTAGTTCCCCTTCTTCTCTAGATTTTATAAAAGAAATCTGCTTTAAGGTACAGGAGAAGCTAAAGGAAAACAACCCTAATAGCCCCAAACCTAAGACCTAGAAGCAAGCTACATCTAGCCCTAATAGGGATAAATAGATAGAAGCTACGTATAAGGAATACAAACAGCTTCTAAAGGCTAGTACTTTTAAATTTATAGGGAAAGACTAAGTACCTAAGGGCTAAAAAGTACTAAAGAATAGGCTTGTTTATAAGCTTAAAAAGGATAAAGAAAATAATCCTTTAAAATACAAGGCCTAACTCATTGCTAAGGGATTTATGCAAATCAAAGGTCTAGATTATCTAGAGACCTTTGCAGCCACAAGCATTCCCCCTAGCTAGAGGATTTTACTAGCCCTAGCGGCTTAGAATAACTAGGAAATCAAACAGGTCGATTTTATAGGGGCTTTTCTTAACAGCAAGCTTCAACAACAGATTTATATGGTTATTCCAGACGGATTTATCAAATTCCTTGAAGCAAATCCTAAACTAGCTAAATTAGCTAAAAGTTTTAGCTATAAACCCTCTAAAGATCAAGTAATTCTATTACAGAAGTCTTTATATAGCCTAAAACAAAGCTCAAGGGAGTGGCAACAAGCACTAACAGCAGTGCTAAAGTCCCTAGGATTTAACCCTCTTATATCTAACCCAGCTATATTCTTTAATCCCTCCACCAAAACCTTTATCATCACATATATAGATGATTATCTTCTAATTAGACCGGATTTACCTTATATCTAAAGGCTTAAAAAGGAACTTCATAAAGTCTATCCAATAGAAGATAAGGGGCCTGCTAAATTCTTCTTAGGGGTTTAAATTGTACGAGATAGACCTAAAAGGATACTGAAAATCCACTAATCTCAGTATATCTCAGAGGCTTTAAATCGATTTAATATGCTAGATAGTAAGCCTATTAGCATACCTCTTCAGCCAGGCGTATTAGCTACGCAAATAACCAAGCTTTTAATAGCTAGCGAAATTAAGCTTTATCAGTGCATTATAGGGACTATAATGTACCTAATGTTGCTTACAAGGCCAGACGTGGCCTTTACACTTCAGTGGCTATCTATAGCACTAGCTAGCCCCTATATAGAGCACCTAAAAGCAGCTAAAAACCTGCTTAGGTACCTATTAGGGACTAAATTCCTTGCTATTATTTATAGGGGAGACCCTAAAGGTATAGCTAGCAAAAGCCTAATAGGTTATTGTGATAGTGATTTTGTAGGGGATAAAAAGACCTCTAAATTAACCTACGCTTATCTATTCAAGCTAGCTAGCGGACCTATTAGCTAGAAATCAAAGAAAGCTAGTATAATAGCTCTATTAACATTAGAAGCTAAAGCTAACGCTATCTGCGAGACCTTCCGGGAGCTACAGTGGCTTCAGGGCTTATTTAAGGAGCTAAAAACCCCTATTTCTCCCCCTATCCAGATATATTACGATAATCAAGGCGCTATAACCACTGCCTATAACCCTGCCTTACATAGCCATACAAAGCATACCTTACTAAAGTTTAACTATATTAGGCAACAGGTTTTAGAGGGTTTAGCTAAGATCGAATATCTAGATACAAAGTCAATGCCTGCAGATAGTCTAACAAAGCCTCTATCTAGACCTCTTTATCAGGCTTTTATTAAGCTTTTAGGGCTTAATAATCACTAAAAACCAACAACTAAATCCCTTTAACAGGGAACCAAAAACAACGCTAAAAAGGGAGCTATATTTAACAATAGCTAGGAATTTAAAAAGGGGGTCTTTTATCTTTTCCTATTTTTCCCTTTTATCTGTTATTATCTAAAAGTTATTATTTACCCTATAGTCTCCTTGTACGCTTTTAATTGCCCTTAATGTAATTCTTTTGTAGAGGGGGTGTTAAAAATAAGACCTATTTTTAGCCCTTTTCTAGTCAAAGGACCTTTTTATTACTAGCTTGTATTGCAAGCCTGACAGCTGCACTGCAGCTGTTAACGGTCGCGAAGGTAGCTATCAATAGCTACGTCGCAGCTGTCAACAGCTGCGACCGACCGTGTGGATGACTAATCCAAATCAATTGTGGATTATTTAATTGCGTTATGGCTATAAGCGTAGCCATAACTACGCCACTAGTAATTAGGTAAGCTAGGGTAACGTAAGCAGGTTACCCTACACATAGGTTACCCTATAGCTATCTTTAACAGCGATTTTCTCTTTAACTAAAGGTTATACAAAAGTTTCACATATAGCAAATTAAAGCTAGAAGACAGGGCTTTTATTTTATGCAGGAATATTTTTTGGACCAAAAGTTAGTGCATGTGGGTTGCTAGTTTGTATAGTGGTGAGTCGATTTTTTAGATTTTACATACAAATGAATTTTGCGGAAAATCAAAAGTGGCCCTTAAGACCCTTTTAGCAGCCCGGATCCACCGATATAGTTAGTGGGTATACGAGAGGAAGAAGATCTTTTCAATCTAGCTAAATAGCTAGGCCTCTCAATCTAACAGCCGCATTGCCCGTACAACGTCACTAAAATCAATTCTATTAGTATATAAGATATCGTAAAAGTCATCTAGATTGAATTTTATTAGTTGATAACTGCCATAACCTTCCGTTGCGTTGCGTTGAATATTTAACGTGGTGGTTCTATTGGTCCCCGACCGTAGAGCTACACCTGTACAGCTGTTGCCAGCCGGCAACTAGCTCCCTACATTTCAATAATTACTCCTAAGTAATAACTCTAAATAGCTATTAAAGCTATTAATAACTTAGTAAGTCTAGATAGCCTTATGCTTATACTACTAGTCTTTAGAGCTTACTTATAGATAATAAATAAGTTACTACTAAGTATCTTTATTATTTAATAGGCTAAAGTAATTTAGAAGGTAACTCATAAGGTCTGCTACTACCTTACTAAGAGACAGGTCTATAAGGCCCTTAGCGCCTAGAATAGCCCTAATATATTGCTAATATATTAGCTATTACTATAAGCTAATATATATATATAAAGAGAAAAAGGTAAATAGCATAGCCCTTATAAGCTACTTATAACTAATAGAGAGACCTATATAGTTAAGATACCCTATAGCCTAGCTAAGTTTTGCTTTATAGTAGTAAAGCTATACTATAAGGACTTATAGTATAAGGGAGATAAGGAGGTAAGGCCCAAAGACCTTAGAGAAGGTATACTTACTTTAAAGACCTCTTATAAAGAAAAGAACCTTTAGGGGGAAATAAGGGTAGCTAGGGAAGATAAGCTACTAGAGGGCCTAGAAGATAAGCTAATAAAGAGTATAGGGGTAAAAGTAAAAGAAAAAGAAGTGTCCCTAGTAAAGAGAAAGCAAGGGAGGCTAAGAAAGAACCTTATTATTTAATTTTATATTAATAAGGGCGTGGAAAAGCCTAAAGAGGCTTATAAAGCTAATATAGCCTCTATAGGAAGCTATAAAGCTAATAGCCTTAATATAGTAAAAGTAAAGGCTATTAGGGCTAGGGCTTATAATCCTAAGAAAGCTATTAGACTTATAGAACCTTTTATACTTATTAATAAAGACTAAGAGAAAGCGTTAATTAAAGAGATTATAGCTAGAGAAATGCTAAATATAGTATTTCTTATAGTAAAGAAGAAAGCTAATTAAAACCTTACTCTTTAACTTTACTAAGAAGGAAAGATTATAACCCTAAGTAAGCCCTTTAAGTAGTCTAACTAGGCTAAAATTAATGCCTTATAGGCTTATAATATATTTAGATTTATAAGCTTTAACCTAGTAAAGCATAGAGACTATAGGATCTTTAATTCTTATATAGTTAGAGAGATTAAAGGTAAGGGAATAGAATTACTATATAAGAAGTCTTACCTTATTATATAAGGCTATAGTAATAAGGGCAAGGAGTCTATCCTAATGTAGTTACTAACTATATAATAAGTAAGTTAATAGCTAATTATAGCTATTGCTTTATTATTAAAGTAAAAAGGGATTTACCTTTAGATTTATAATATTACATAGGCTTACATTTAATTATATATAAAGCTAAAGAGGCTAATTATTATAAGGTTACCTAAGTAAATTATATATCTCTTTCTAGAAGGTATAGTAATAGAGGTAATTAAGCCTCTTTACAGGATTATAGAGGCTAGAACCTACTAGTAGGCAATGTACTTTTGTTATTATAGGGATAACCTTAATATAATAACTTTAACTTATAATCCTTGCTTACTTATTATAACTCTAAATAATAAGAATCTCTTTAGTATTATAGGAATGTAAATAGATAATACCCTTAGTCTTAGTAATAATAAGTTCTTTAATAAGGAAGAAAAAAAGTGTAAGAACAATGATAGCTAGGCAAGAGGTATGGGGGCTCTGGTATATTGACTGAAGCTTGCTAGGTCTAAGTGTGTTGTGCGTGCGAGTCGCTGGCTTATAGCTAGCGGCTCGCCAGTGTCACGTGGACCTAGCCCTAGGGTGCGGCCTGTCCGCGGGGCGCGCTGGTGGTGCGCCTGTGTTGTGAGTGGGGCCTCACAAAAAGCTCTAGAAGGCAAAGTTTATAGTAAAGGAAAAACAGTAACTATAATATAGGAATCCCCTTATTTTTAATAGCTATATCCTAACCTAGAACGCTAATAACTCTCTAACCCTAACCTAAAAGGGCTAAAGTTAGAAGATTAAGGAAGTTAATCCTTAATTACTAATAGTAAAGCAGGATTATATAAAGTAATAAGCCTAAGGAAGCTATATTATAACTATATGCTAGCTAGAGGCATCCTATAACCTTTCTATTACTATATAATACTAAGAACCCTTTACTAATAATATTATATAACTTAATAAATACCTTAAGTAGCAAATTAAGCATTAGCAGCAGGGATTATAGTATATTCCCTTAACTCTTAAGGAGGCAAAGCTCTTTATATTTATAAATAAGTCCCTTACTAATAATAAAGACCTTAGCTTGTAGATTAGGTATATAATTATAATTAGTAATAAGGTAATAAAGGATAATAACACCTTTACCTTAAAAGGTAATATTATTATATATAGCTTTATAAAGAGTAAGTGTGTGACTTATAGCGCACTTATATCTAAGCTATATAGTATAGTTTAAGGCATGGATATCGCATACGTAATATCTATAACTCTTTACCTAATTATAGACTAATTAAAGATGCCTTAAATCCTAATAATTCTCTATACTAACTCCTTCTTACTATATAAATGCCTTATAAAGCTAGGCATAATAAAAGAGAAGTAGCTAATAATTAATATTATAGCCTTTTAATAGTTATATAAGAGGAGGGAGATCTATAAGGTTAGGTGAATTAATAGTAGTGATAATCTGGCTAATATAATAATAAAGGTATCGCTAAATCTAATCCTTTTAACCTTAATTAATTTAAATAAATTAATAATTTATATAAAAGGCTAGGTTAAGAGACCTATAAGGTTAGGTAAAGGGGAGGACTAAGATAATAGGTTAGTAAGTATAGATTAAGGTAGCTAGGTTAATTAGAATAACTAAGGCCACGCTAGCTAATTAAAGCTATGAATTCTTATAAAGGGATTTACTTATATATACTTTCCTTTAATTTAATTTTTATTATGTTTTTAGGCTCCTTTAGCTATAAAGAAAAAGAGAGACTACTAATATAGCTTCCTTTAGACCTTTGGATAATAGTTAGTCTAACCATGGCTAAAGGTAGGTTTACTAAAGGGATACATGTAATGCGATTAGCTACATTATAGGTAACCCTACACCGCTCGCAGTGGCTTCGCACTGTAAGACTTACTTTTCCCCCTTTTCCCTCCTAGCTAGATTCCTCTCCTTCTCTCTTTTCTCTTCTCTCTATTAGCTATTAACTATTATTAACTTTATTGAATTAAACCCCTTTATATTGCACTAGTGCTACGTTCCTTGGTGGAACCAACAAATACCTAGGTATAATAAATATTAGCTAATACCTATATCCTAGCTAAAAACATAGTAGTATTAGCTTATATTATAGAGAAGAAATACTAATACTATAAAGGAAATAGTAGTAGCCCCCCCCTTTCCTAATTAATTTTTATTTAGGTAAAAACTTAGCGCTAAAGTGTGTATATACTAGAGTAAAACTAGGTGCCTTAATTTTTATAGCTAAATTAAAATATACCCTTTTACAGAGCATGTAATGTAATGTAATGTTAGGGGAAAAAAAAGTGGGGTATATTAAGATCTTATAATGTTATATAGAATTTTCTCTTTAAGATTAATATAAACCTTTTTCTTATATAAATTTTTTAAATTCCTTGAATTTTAGATTATTACTTATAACTTTAGGTATAGGGTATTATTAGTAAGATAAATACTTTAATTTAATTTCTCTTTTTTTTCTCTATATTAAATAATATTATAATACTAGTTAATCTTTTTTCTAAGTATTAATATAGATTTATTTAGTATTAATATTTTTTTACTAGAATATACCCTATATATACTTTTAGAAATAATATTAAATAATGTATTAAAAATTCAAATAATTAGATTAAAACTTATAAAAAATCATAAGAATAGCTTTTATTTTTTCTTATTATATATTAAAAAAAGACTATTTAATATCTATTTTTTTATAATTAATATAAAATATTTCTAATTTTTTTATTTTCTTTTGTATTTTTTTAAAACTTATTACCTAAAGATTAATACCTTTTTAGTAAAAATTTCTTAATATATACATAATATAAGATAAATATAATAAAATTAGTATAATAAAATTATAAAAAACTTAATATACTTTAAAATTATACTTTTTTATATATAAAGGATTCTTTTATAAATTAAAATTAATTATTTCTAAGTAAAATTTATAAAAAAAGCTATAAATTAGGTAAATATATATAATTTAAAAGGTATAGTTATTTTTTTCTAATTTTATAGAGTAAATACAAAAAAGTGGGTCTAAAAGTAGGTCTCTAGTTATTTGATTAGTTTAATTAAACTATTTAGTTAATTACGTTATTTATAACCCACTTGCTTAGGTAAGTGAAAAATTTTTTAAGGAGGGGTATTCCCCTGCTTTCTCTTTTCTTTCTTTCTTTTCTCTTTTCTTTTTACCTTAGTAAATTAAAAAAAAACATTTAGAAAAACCTATACATAGTTAAGCTAGCTATATCACTATTACTTATATTTACTCTTGTTTTTATAATCTTTTTACTCTTTAAATAAGTTATAAAACCCCTAAAAAATAAAAATCAGAAAAATCAGAAAAATATACCTTTGAAAATCAGAAAAATCAGCAAAATTAACAAAAATCAGCAAAAATTAGC
>JFGW01000370.1:0-24335 GCA_000729825.1 Epichloe sp. AL9924
GGGGGGGAGCGGACCAGCGTGGACTTTTTATAAAATGCCCAAGAGGTGGGAAGGAGAACTTATCACGGGCTAGCATGCTTCTTCTTCTTCTCCCGCGTCGGCTTATTATGCCCATGGTTCGAGGAAAAGGGCCCCCCTGGGTTGTCGGGGGTGCAGGGAACATGGTGAGAAAATCGGCATCGCTAGGAATACGACGCTGGAGGTTTTTTTTTTTTTTCCCCTTTCCTTTATCCCCGGGGGCCCTCGCCACGCGATGCTACCTACCTTGTCCAAATCAGGATTTCCACGTCAAGTACCACCCCCCTCCCCCTCTTTCGTCCGGAGAGACAGATTGAATGGGCAATGACCCCGAGCCCCCGCGTGTACGGGAGTAATACTGTCTTCATGTCTCCGTGTCTTCATACCCCGTGCCGTGCATGTCCCCTTTGTTTCTTACAGGCTGCCACTTCCCCAACAAGGCCTGAGGAAAGCTTGATGATGGATGCAAGACCCGAGACATGTCGAACAATGACGCCTCAGCTCGTCTTTTCGTATCCCTCCCCCCCCCCCCCGTCCGAGCGTTGCAATAGTCCCAGCGGCTGGGTTGGGTGTTATCTCGTTTAAGTCGAGTCGATGATGACCAATTACTTTGGCACGTCGAGGCTGGAATGGCGGGTGGGTCGCTGAATCAAGCCGGGCGGGGAGCGGGGCGGGGAATTGAGGGAAGGGATCCGGGGTTTCTGGGCTTACATAACACTGCTCGCATCCACAGTTTCTGGGCTTACATAACACTGCTCGCATCCACATTGTGCCCAGACGTGGGTTCGGACAAATCCTGCAAGATGACATGGACATGACCGCGATGGGAAGGATGCGGTGTAACATTGCCTTCGTTTGGCCCTCATCATGCAAGCAAGCGAATCCTGTCCTCCTGTTGAGCATATTCATTTGATCGCAGCTACATTCGGGGTGCGCACTCCGTTTTTAGCCTGCGTGACGTCTTCTCATCTCGGCCGAATCCGCCGCCACCTAGTGACCTCTGCGCCACCGAGAATAGCTCGGGCCCAAGTTGTGCGTTCTGGGCAAAGCATGCGAGAAACTAGCTCCTGTGTTGCTAGCAACTCTGCCGAGCTGATCATGGGCCATTCGGTGACGACCCGTCTCACTCCCACTCATCTCGCCTTGCTTTTTTTTTGTTTTTTCATCGCCACGAGCTGCACTGCACGTCTTCTGCCATTGCACCCGGCTGCCACACTGCTGTCAAGGAACTCGGATCAATCGACCAATGGAATAACATCATTTCTGTCTCCAATCGTGCCTCTCAGTAGTAGGCTTGGTGTGGGGAGGCAGCAGCTTCAAAGGAATTATCGGAGGCGGGGCAACAGAATGGATTAATCTACATGGGATTTCTTCTCCTTTTTCCTACTGCATGTTGATTTTAAGGAGATGAAAGATGAAGGAATAAGAGCCTTTATAATAATTATTTTGTTCACGGATTCCACGTCATTCCACGTCATCAGTACCGCTGCTAGGGTCGCAGAGGAAGGAGACAAATCCAATGTATTGGCCACAACCACAACCAATGAGCGTAGAAGAATGAATTAATAAATCAACAACCGCAACGCAAATGCTCACCTCCAGCCGTTATTACAGCGATGCTCATTCGACGTATGGTTCGTTTGTCAGCAGATGTGCAGGATGGCACGGATGCCATGAGAAGCTCCCCGTTTGATTTCAATAGCGCCATCGACAAGTGGTAACGAGCCAAGCCACGGGCCGTTGCTCCTCAATCAACGAGTCGACTCCGCAGCCGTCACTGCCCGGTCGGGAGCAAGCAGAACCTGTTCGGACAGCATTGTGTCAAAGTAGCTTCTGATCTCGACCACTTTCCCGTCCTCGTTCCATCGCATAAGCCACAGGTACTCATTGTTGTAGGGCTCCCCCGTCGTTCTCGTCGCCTGGCCCCGCGTTTCCACCGAGCACCACCATCCGTCGGCCTCGCGTTCCGCGTCGACGATGATCCTCGTGACATCGAACTTGATCGGGGCCTGGAGCTTCTTCCCCAGCCGTTGGAAAGTCGCTTCGTCGTGATCTTTGATGCTGTATCGGGTGCCTGCCAGGGAATGCGCGTTCCCGGTGCAGGTCCACATCACGTCGGGGACGAGGTAGTCGGTGATAAATCTCTTGCGGTATTCGGCGTTTTTGGTTTCGCCCAGGTGGGCAAATGCGCTGCGAATGACGTCCTTGGTGAGAACGAATCTGGACATGGCTGTGGCCTGCGCTTATTCCGATTGTGCCAAGTCGTTGTACGCGGGTATTGTACGAGCTGCGGCTGCGACGATGAGTTGTGCGGGCCACCGTTGGTTGCCTATTAGGCTATTACCGATGTACGGAAGTCGGCTGTGTGCATGGGTCCGCGTAAACGCATCTTTTCCCGAGTTGCCACTCTGACTCTAGCAATCATTTGGCTGGTTTATTATTATGCACATATACGGGTTGGCAAAAATGTCGCGCACTTAAATGTGTATTATTACATCAACATGTCATTTCGCTACCACGTAATCCGATCCGTCACGGAACACTTAGTTGGAGATCTTGGGATCGACCTTGGAGCTAAGTTTGATAAGTCAGCCATGACCAGCTTGGTAGCTCTGGTGTGACGGCGGCTTACCCAGTTGCCTTTTCATATGCACTGCGGCCAGCATCGGTGATCTTCTCCTGGGTGTTGCGGTCCATCTCGTGCCCGGACTTCTTGGCCGCCATGCCGAATGCTGCGAGACAGTTAGCCCCCTCGGTGGTCATGCTTGGTCACCAATTAATTGGAGTTGAGACGTTACCCTTGTCAACGTAGTCCTGCTTCTCGCCGCCCTGCGCGTTGGGGTCATTCTGGGCAGAGTTGCCCTTGAGACCGTCGGCTGCCTTCTTGACGAAATCCATGGCGAATCAGCGGGTAGTGTATCTGGGGTTTCGGGAACGAGCTGCCTGTGGGCCGAAGTATGGAATGGAGGGTGGAAGATGAAGGATGAAAGATGAGGGATGGAGGACGGAGGACGGAGGATGGGGTTTCCTTCAGGCCGGGAAACTCGCTGTCTTATATTCATCGCTCTCTTGCTTCCGCATGTCTGTCAGTGACGTCTACGGATTTACCCCTCCCCCCTCCCCCTCCATCAAGGTTGGCCATCCAATCCACGGCATCCTGATCCGGGCCAAATGTTGAATTAAAATGGGGACCGAAACTCAAAGGAGAAGAGAAGCTCCTTCCCCCGCCACAAGATCTTGCAGTGCACACTGCGGACCACTCGGTGACAAGTCCTGACAGTCTCATTCGAACCACATTTGACTGACGCATCAGCAAAGGGAAAGATTACCATCAACTCATTCACCCAGTCGCCTGGCAAAGCAGCTCATGAGCCGATTAATCAGAGTCAATGCAGTCGCTCCCAGCCCCGTCCACACGCCTAACCAGGCTGCATCTAGGCCACAGGAGGACTCGGAATTGTTTGGGGATTAGACGACGAAAACTGCCATCAGAAACTCGATTAGGGGAGATTTGCGCGCAAAAGGGCTGGACGGGACGAACTTGGTGTCAAGTAGGCAACGCACATTGAGTGCTCGCTTTAGTGAAAACTTGTCCTACCCCATCTGCCGCGTATTCAAGTGTCATTGGATCATCAAACGTTGCATTCCCGTCTTGTGAATGGGTTCCCACGTGAACACCTTCTGGCTCTGGATGTGCGTCCTTCTCGAAATACCCATTTTCTCATGGTCCGCTTCAATTTGCGCTTGTAATAGTAGCCTTGACACAAAACAGGTAATTAGACAGCCTAGTCTCGAATAGAAAGACACGGACATGTTCCAAAACGGCTCATCTTCGTCCTCATGCCGCCAAGACCGTCCAACTCACTTCCCTTCATGTCTCGCCGTGGCTCTGGCCGCCTTGCCGATGGCAGCCAGCAGACTCCGTTTTGAATGAGAGGCAGCGTTGACGAGGGATCCGAGGCAATGGAAACTGCAATCAGCAAAGCTCAGCGTCCAAAGAGGATTCTACACCAGCGATGGCGGCATAGGCTTCAGCAAGTATACGGATAGAGAAAGCTTAGGGTTTATTCCTCACTGGCTCTGCGTCACTACATGTCAGAACTGTCTGATTCGGCATAACGGTCTAATTCGTCAGCCTCGGCCGACCAACGATAACTTATAGCCTCCCACCATTGATCCAAGTCCGCCAAACACTTCATTTGGCCCGTCTGCTCCTGGATGATGAAGACGCCCTCCGGGTTGCACCGCGGGCGGTAAAACTTGGCTCCCGCCCAATCGAAAATATTATGCTCGGTGACCACGAAGCACTCCAGCAGGTTATTAAAGTGTGACAAATTCTGCGATTCAAAATAAAACCATTCTTCGATGCGAATACTGGCTTTGAACTTGAGGCGACGGATTTTATTCGCGCAGTGAATGAAGCGTTCGTAGAATTCGTCTTCGCCAATGTCAATGGTGTCCATGTCGAAGTTGACCCAAGCGTACGACGCCGTGCTTCCCGGCTCCAAGATGAGTTTCTCATACAGCTTCAGTACCCATATGCGGGCGCGAAGTTCAAAAGGCAGGCGGGGGAACGGGTGAAAAGTAGGCTCCATGAGGGCGAAGTGGGACTTTGGACTAGTTTCTGTTCGTTTCTGTCTAGACTTTGGTTGTCGTCTAATCCCTCGGCCGTGTGCAAAGTGCCGTCGGGGGGGGCAAGATTTGGTTTGCTCCACCAACGGGCAGGCATCAGGTTCATCAGACACGTGTTTTTTTACCCGGCAAGTAGTTCTCATTTGGGCACCTTGCGAGGCATCATTGCCGTGTACGGATTACATGGTATTGTATTGTCTTCTTGTCTTGTTCTCGGACGCTACCTACTTTGGCTTGAGAAACTTGAGCCTCCGTTGAGTCCGAGCTTGCCCTCTCAATCACCTTTTTTTTTTTCCAGCGTTTATCTCTTCCCAACAGCTCACGTCACCATAAACAGCCCAGGCGAAACATGGAGAGAAACGCAGACTTTTTCATTGAGCAACATGAAGTCTCGGCTTGCTCTTCTGGCCTTCTTGATGGTCAAGGCCATGGCCACCAACGTCCCCATGCGCGAATACAGCCCTCAAACGACAAAAGTCCCGCGCTGAATGGTACAATAGTTATGTACACGCAAGACGGCATCGCCCCTGAAGAGTTCACAGCCTGGAACCCCCTCGGTCAGCCTAGACTGCGAGCCTTGGTGTTCATCCTGACCAAGGGAGAATGGGACGAATACAACAGGACGCACCCGACGACGACGACGACGACGACGACGACGACGACAACAACAATGATTACCCGGGCGAGCTCTGCTACTCGGAGCAGTGAATTTCTTACTATTCATAGCAGTATCCACATATTTAAACCGCTTTTACGGAGCAGTTAGATTGCTTAATTGCCACACGCTACTCAGATGAGACAATTGAACATGATGGCTATTTGTAGATGGCAGATCGCGATGCGGTGCATCGTCATCAGCCGAGTCGCCATCCAGTTGCCATCCAGTTGCCATCCAGGTGGGTGCGGAAAGGGAATGGGCCATGACCTCGAGAATCCGGCCCGAAAGGCGTCATATCGAAGCTCTTTGCTTTGCCGCATCTGCAACTCAGTTGGCTGGACAGCTCGGCACTTCGGTTACCATCGAGAGTGGCCAATCTGTACAGACGAGTTCCGATTTCCGATCGCCCGATTCCATGGGCGATTCCATGAACTGCGGCCGTTGAGTGACGGCGGATATTGCTGGAGCTGGAGGTACGTACATATGTACGTCGGCGCGGAGTTTTTCTTCCGGCCGCGGATGCAGGGTCAAAACACGCACTTTGCGAGTTTGCATCATTACATCAGCATGGCGCAATGCACACCGTCATCAATCATCAAATCGACCTTTGCGACGCATCCATCACGATGGCCCACAAGCAATGGCTGCATATCCAATTAGACTGGATTCATTGGCCTACCCGAGATGGTTGATGTCATGATCGCAATCCGTACCGACATCAGTCGACATGTTGAGCTTGACCCGAATCGCACGCTAGCAGCACACGCAGATGGTATTTAATCGACTTCACCGGTTCCGTTGGGCTGGCAATACCAGCATGCTTTTTTTCTCATTTTCTGCAGCGCCCAATAGTCAGACAGATATTTCGAAGCCGCCACTGTCCCCAATACCGCGAGAATGACTACCAAGGCAGCCAAGGCGGACCAGCTCAAAGCCTCCATGGGACAGCCTACAAAAAATGACAGAATAACAGCAGACTTTGGAACAAAGCAGTCCAACACCGATGACTGGCTGCGCATCAGCACCAACGACAAGACGGGGCCGATGCTGCTGGAAGACACGTTTGGTCGAGAAAAGGTGCGAACTTGAGACGAGCATGTACATGGATATGGCCCGTCCCCAGCTTACACACAAAACTTAGATTCATCGATTCGATCACGAGAGAATTCCTGAGCGAGTGGTTCATGCCCGAGGTGCTGGTGCTTTTGGCACCTTTCGACTCTTCGAATCTGCCCAAGATGTCACACACGCCGGCGTACTCACAGACACGTCTCGGGAGACGCCCGTCTTCCTGCGTTTTTCCACGGTCCTCGGCAGCCGTGGTTCCGCAGACACTGTTCGAGATGTTCGCGGATTCGCGCTGAAAATGTACACGCAGGAGGGTAACTGGGACATTGTCGGCAACAACATACCCGTTTTCTTCATCCAGGACGCCATCAAATTTCCCGATCTTATCCATGCCGGGAAGCCTGAGCCAGACAACGAGATCCCCCAGGCCCAATCTGCGCACAACAATTTCTGGGACTTCATGTACATGCATTCCGAGGCGACGCACATGTACATGTGGGCCATGTCGGACAGAACAATTCCCCGCTCATACAGAATGATGCAGGGCTTCGGCGTCAACACATTCACTCTCCAAAATGCCAAGGGCGAGCGTCATTTTGTCAAGTTTCATTTCACACCTGAGCTGGGAGTGCACTCACTAGTCTGGGACGAGGCTCTCAAGATTGCCGGACAAGATCCTGATTTCCACCGCAAAGACTTGATGGAGGCGATTGAGAGCGGCGTGTTTCCCAAGTGGAAGTTTGGCATCCAAGTGATTCCCGAAGGCAAAGAGGACGGTTTCGAATTTGACATCCTCGACGCGACCAAGGTCTGGCCAGAAGAGCTTGTGCCAATCCGATACATTGGTGAGCTGGAGCTCAACCGCAACGTGGATGAGTACTTCACAGAGACTGAGCAAGTCGCCTTCTGCACCAGTCACATTGTGCCCGGCATTGGCTTCTCCGACGATCCGCTGCTCCAGGGAAGAAACTTCTCGTACTTTGACACACAACTCAGCCGACTGGGAATCAATTGGCAAGAGCTGCCCATCAACAAACCCGTGTGTCCAGTCATGAACTTCAATCGTGACGGCGCTATGCGTCATACCATTGCCAAGGGGAAAGTCAACTACTGGCCCAACAGATACGAAGTGCAACCTGCGGCCACCGAGAAAGAAGGCGGATATGTCGACCACCCGCAAAAAGTCCAGGGCATCAAGGTTCGAGGCAAGAGCGAGAAGTTCAAGGAGCACTTCTCTCAAGCAGAGCTGTTCTACAACTCCATGTCTGACGTGGAGAAGAGTCACATCAAGGCGGCTCTGTCCTTCGAATTGGATCATTGCGAGGAACCGATTGTTTATGAGCGTCTAACCAAGCGTCTGGCCGAAATCAACCTCGATCTCGCGCAATCGGTCGCCACCATGGTCGGCGGCCCCAGCCCTGCCCCATCCGCACGAAAAGCGCACGGCAACAAAGCTGCGGGACTGAGTCAGTTGGAGTACGTGCCCGAACGCGTCACAGTGGCCTCACGCAAAGTCGCCATCCTCATTGCCGATGGGTACGACTCCATCGCCTACACTGCCGTTGTCGCAGCCCTCAAAGCTGCGCAGGCCGTTCCCGTCGTTCTTGGCCCACGACGCTCGGCCATCTTCGCCGCGGGAGAGGACAAGTCCTCGGCCAAGGGACTCATCCCCGACCACCATTTCGAGGGACAACGAAGCACGTTGTTTGATGCCGTCTTCATCCCTGGCGGTCAAGGGTCGATTGATACGCTCATCAAGATGGGCCGGGTTACGCACTACGTCAGAGAAGCTTTCGGCCATCTCAAGACTATTGCTGCCACTGGCGAAGCTGTCGGTTTGGTAGAGCGTGCCGTTCAGCTGGACGAGATTCAGCTGTCAACGAATAGTGAGGCGGTGCTGAGTTACGGCGTGGCCACATTGAGGCACCCAAAGCCAGAGGGGCTCAAACAAGTCATGCAGGCCACCAAGAACGCGAAGCACTTCCTGGATCAGGTCCTCTGGTCAATCAGCCAGCATCGATGCTGGGAGCGAGAGTTGGACGGGTTAGCTAGCCAGGTGGCTTATTAAAGGCGGGCATGCATACCGGGACTTTAGAACCAATAGCAGTCATGCAGATATTGTCAGGGAGAGCGCCCTTGAAGCTTAGGATGTATGAGGGCAGCGCGCATTGACAGGGATAAAACGCAAGGTCAGACATTAGTAAATACAATGTATTAGAAGTACCTCTGTAGACTAGTTATTACTATAGCGCACTATATACCTTTTAAGTATAAAAGTTAGGTGCTATCTATACCTCTAATTAATTAAATTAAATGTTTTCTATTATTTATATTAACCCCTACCCTAATAGTTATAAGCCTAGGAGGCTTCTATTACTATTTTTATTAATTATTATTAAAGATGTTGGATTCACAGGGTATTGAATTCAATAGAAATAGGGTGTGAGCCCGAGGGATAGTATCATTATGATCTTCTATCCTAGGCTTCGTTGTTTTTCTATTAAAAAGAGAAGCTAAAAGCTAGAAGCCGCGATAATGAAGGGAAAAAGGGGTTGCGCGTTTGTAGCCCCACAATTCCTAGCCAATGAGAGGGGTCGGTTGTGGGTCACGTGCGGGGCTCGCGCGCGGCCCGACCTTCTGCCAAGTAATTGCGGCTAGCACGCGCGATTGATATCACCTTTGTTCCAACAAATCTACATTACTAAATATATAGAAAGAAGGCTTTAGACTAGCCTTAAGTACCTTAATATAAATTAAATATAAATTTAAGAATAATATATAATAAGTAATATTAAGGTTAATTAAATAAAGACCTTTAAGATACTTATAAATAGCTTTATAAAGCCTCTTTTAGGATAAATACATAGGGACTTTTACTATAGAATTAGCTTATAAGAAATTCCTACTTAATTATAACACTAGGGATTATTTATAATCTCTTCCTATAGCTTTAATCTTTAGCTTTAATAAATATCTTAGCTAAGAGAGGTGTGTTAAGGAGAGCGCCCTTAAAGCTTAGGATATATAAGGGTAGTGTGTATTAATAGGGATAAAACGCAAGGTTAGATATTAGTGGATATAATATATTAGAAGTACCTCTATAGACTAGTTATTACTATAGCGCACTGTGTACCTTTTAAGTATAAAAGTTAGGTGCTGTCTGCACCTCTGATTGATCAAATTGAACGTTTTCCATCATCTACATCGACCCCTACCCTGACAGATATACTGTAAATCTACTTTTGACATGGGATGTCCTCAAGCCCCCAAGGCCTAGGCCAGATTCTTTTCATCGTCGATGGGTGGTCCATGACTACAACAAAGTTGTAAGCAGACAGGCGCAGATTCCGAGCAAAGCCATCCACCTTAACGATGGGGTAATGACCAGCTTGAACAAGCCATAGCCAGCTCTATTGTTCAGCACCGGGCAATCAACATAATGGTAGACATCCGTGACCCAGCCTCGACTCCCGTCCCATCAAAAAAAAAATCTTGACCCCCCCCCCAACCAACCAGTCCCCCTAATTACCTCTTGTTCGACCGACTGCCACCACTCCTTCCCCCCTTCCTCACCTCTTTCCCAGGGCCGTGATTCTTCCCACCCTCGTCCCCCTGCGGCTTGCTCAGCTCCTGATTCGCGCCGCTCACCTCGAGGGGGTCTCCGCCCTCCTCGGCCGACGCCGCGTCGCGAGCCTCCTCCGGGGAGTTGCCGCCCTTGCGGAAGGCCGTCTTGGGCGCGGCCGCGGCGTCGTCGTCGCGCCCCGACTTGAGCTGCTCTGCGCTGCGGGGCTTGAGCGAGTCGCGGTCCTGCGCGTCCTTGTACGGGTGGCGGGCGGGCGGGGAGGCGCGGTAGGCGCGGGTGGCGATGGCGATGCGCAAGGGGTTGAGATGGCGGGTGGGCATTGTATTCTGGAGGTTTGCTGTGCCGTGGTGTGCTGTTCTCGTGACGGAGTGAGTTTCTTTGCAAAAATAGTTTGTTGTTCTACGGGATGGGATTTTTTTAATCGAGGGGTTGGGTTTGGGCTTGTTGTGACGTAGTCCACTTGCGGACGTGGAGTTGACGTCATCCATGTTTATTTTATTCTTCTCAGGGAGTGCGCATTTCACAAACGTTGCAGGAGGCTTCTTGCGTCGTGATGGTGTGTGATGAGCGACGCAAGCTCTTTCTTTCACGTGTCGCTGATTCTGATTCCAAGGGGACAGATATTTTCGCGCGTTTGCGCCGCCCATCGAGACGCCATTTCTCGATGCAGTCGGAGCAAGCTCCCCCCGATTTCTTTGCATTCGCCGCAGACACCCACGCAGCAGATCGGAGAATGCTGCCTTCTCAGCAGGCGTTGGGCGGGTTGTCACGGCGGCATGGTCCAATTGCCTGCCTGCCGAATTGGCCCATCCCTCAATAGGTTCTAGGTTCCTGCGACGCCTGGACGTATTATTCTGGAACGACGTCCGGGCGTGGCATGTCCACAACTGTCCACTTCTCCCAATTTATCGCTGTTCGTCTAGCCTAGCGATCAGCAAGCAAGTTCTGTACCGGACGATCAATACTGCAACTGATTGCCATTGTGAAAACCAAACATGGTCTCCTGCGACTTGTAATAGCTTTTGGAGTGATCCGTCGGCGGGGCAGGCTGGCACCCAGTCTGGTTTGTCCGTGGGGGGCCTTGGTTTCTTCCACCTGGGCATTTCGGAGCAAAGGATCCTTCAGCAGAGTGAAGATGTCAAAAGCATTGTCTTCTAGTTGGTGGAATACGCGGTGGCTGTAGCTAGACGAGAGACAAGTTGATTAGAGATCATGGCCAGAACATGGGCGTATTGGTGAGTATATTCCACTGAGGATGGACAGATTTTCTCCAACTCATCTCCCTCGCCAATAATAACACTCATCAAGGGAAGGGCCTGGAACAGGCCACGACCTAACGGCAACAAAATCATGCCCCTCCCGGGTCGAGTTGCTTCGCCATTGCATTGCATTGCTCCACATGCAGAAATCAGTCGAGAGCGGCCATATTGGGCGCCGAACCCTCACCAGGTTTCCTCGTCCGGATGGCTTGGGCTTGGCATGCACGACAGCATGTCAGGCAGAAGTTGCGCTCGGAGAGATTTCTCGGAGAGACAGGGTTCGACCAGGGGGTCCGAAAGTAGCGCCTTGCAGGTCTTCTCATCGTGAGGAAAGATTGTGCATCTCTGTCACCAGCGTGGCTGCCACGTGGGCTGCTCAAGCACCCAACGTTGCGAGCAGGCCTTGGACAAGGCCGTTGGGTGCGGGAAATGAACAGCTCGGAGAATTTTGGGGTGTAATTGATGTTGACTATTCGAGCAAGCTGACAATGACGCGGCTTTTGTTTCCACTTGCACCCAGTGAGTGATTGGCATGCTCTAGTCCGTAAATCCGTACAATCACATGTAATACATATGTAATCACACAAATTCGAGCATCCACAAATCCAGGGACCAATCGTTCCTTGTGCGGCTCGCCCCCAGTCTCCATCGGAAGCGCGCGAGCAGAGTGAGCACAACCTTTCCTGAATTCCTGGTGGTTGCGCGGTGGTTGCTGACCCACTTTCCCTTTTGGGGGTTGAATAGAACCTCAATAGAAGTCCCCAGCCTTTCCTCAATAGACCCGGGTTAGCAAACTCGAGTCTTTTTTTGCCTCGCATTTCGGCAAGTGTGCTCCGTCGCCACCGTCCCGCAATGGTCTGAACTTTTGGTCTCCAGCCACTGGAGGATAGCTGGCTCCATTGACAACGAAAGTCGTTTCACTGAAGGGCAAGGCCGCCTTTGAGGGGCGATATGGTCTGGGAGCAAGTTGGCTCTATCATCGAGGCACCCTTGGTTCTGTTCTGGCCGCTGGGTGTCTCTCCTCTGAACCCAGAGTGATCAGACAATGAACACGTCGCCGGGCAAGGGGAACATACCTATCCAGCTGTGCCTCGCTCTTGATGTCATCTGGCCATCATCACGACTTGGACATGGATACGCGGTGCCATGATTTGCCTCAAAACTACGCCAGGTGGGCATCATCAACAAGGCGCCACGGCTCATCCCATCCTTGACCCAGAGAGGAAGCCACTTTGAAGTATGGTGGCAATCAGGGCTCTGAGAGAGCATCCATCCATCCATCCATTGTAGACAATTGAGACGAGGGGGGTTTTGACGTTCGAATGGGGAAGCACGCTTTTCCTCTTGCGGCCCTCACAGCTGCTATTACAATGGAACCAAAACCACCTGACGCCGCACCTTCATAGCCGTGTCTATTGACAGGATGGATCAATAAGTCCCCCATGGGCGAGCACCGACGCAAGCCAAAGCCGAGGCCCAGATTGATCAAAGCTTTCCTGTGAGGCTTCTGCGCCAGTCTTCCCTCGCTGTTCTCGGGGAACTCGTTTTCGAATGGGTGAGAGACGGCCTAGAGCAAAAAACTTTAAGAACAGCATCACAGCCGCCCGAGGGATTCAGTTGTTGCGAACTCATCATCGTGCTGACTTGGTCCATACCCATACTCGCTTTTCTCATATTCAATTTCTCACGATACCACGCATTTATTAGCTGAATTTGGTACTGCAAGGTCCAACATGCACGTTACCTCTTTTGTTCTTGCCCTCGTGGCAGCAGGTGCTCACGCAGCTCCAGCTCCAGCTCCAGCTCCTGAGCCTCAACCTTGGTGCTGGCGCCCTGGCCAGCCGTGCTGGATGGTCAAGAGGGCGGCCGATGCCTTTGCTGAAGCGGTGCAGACGTCGGGCGGCCTCGAGGAGCGTGCCGCCCCAGAGGCTTCGTACAGCAACGCCCCCGGAGGTGCGGCGTACAAGACGAAGCGTTCTCTCAACGAGCTCGCCCATCTTGCAGCGCTGACGGCAAGAAGCCCCGACGACTACTACAACGCGCTGGGGCTCGACAAGGAGTTCGAATCCGACCAACAAGGGCCCATCGAGAAGAGGGACACGAGCCAGGATGACGTTGCCACCAAGGATAAGACGTGGTGCGAAGGTCCCGGACGGGCGTGCTGGAAGTCCAAGAGAGCCGCCGCCGCCGTCCTGAAGGCGATCCGCGGCGAGGATGGAGACGGGCCCGCCAAGGACGCACACGATCTGCCCTTCAAGCCCAGTGCCTTCCCACCCGAGTGCAACGGCGACAGGATCTTGTGCTGGAAGAAGCGTGAGGCTTCTCCCGAGGCCAACCCAGCTCCTTGGTGCTGGCGTCCCGGCCAGCCATGCTGGATGGCTAAGCGTGATCTTCATGCCCTTGAAGTCGCTGCCCGGAGCATCGTGGACGAGAGCTAGGTGTCATCAGTCAGCTCAAGCTTGTCTCCCTGTCTCTCTCCACGCATCGATACTTTGTCCAAGCTATTCATATATGTTCACGATTCTTTTTGCAACTCGTTTGGGAGGATCAGCGGTCTAAATTTCAGGGTCTATCTTAAGTTCATTACTCTAAAAAAAAAAGAAGAAAAAGTGGACAAAGTGGAAAAAAAGGGGGGGCAGAGAAGGAAAGAAGCTGACTCGATTTTTTGGGTATCACAAACGTCAAAACAAACGATTGGGCAGGGTACGAGAACAACGCCAGGCAAAACACGCGATACGGAAGCGAATGATCACGAGAGTCCGGCTCGCCGCGCAGTTGAAAGCGCGAGCGCCATGAATTAGAAAGAATGCATAGTCCCATCAGAAAGAAAGCCTTCTGGCAGTCGCCAGCTTGGCCTGGTGTTCAGACGGTGCACGGACGAAAAGGAGGAGTGGTTCGGATGAAGCAAACGCCTTGTATATTCATGATTAGAATGAACTAAATGCAATTCAATGACGCTTCAGTTTTGCTGTGATGAAATATCAATGTGGGACATGTAGCAATTGTCGCTGGACAGATGCACATGACTGGCCGAGGATATGGAACTTGCTGGTTGGTTTGAGTTTTCGTCGAAGTTCGGAAGTCCTAGTCAAGCAAAGGCATGAGATGATCAGCATAAGTAACTACGGGCAAAAAAATCCTCATACAAATCCCGGTGTGGCATTTCATCTACAACTTCAGACCGTCGTTTGGAGACTGCCAAGGTCCGCAACACTAATTTCGTAAATTGCAGTGGAAAACTGCTTCCATTTGCGAAACAATGTCAATCACGCAGCCCATCGTCTCAATGGGCGTGGATTGATGACGCCCCAATCGCACAACGGCACCTTGTTCCTGGTCGTCCTCGCGTGTGGTCGCAGCCGACGTCGGGCAAATCGAAAGCATTAAAATCATGTTCGACATGTACGCTCAATCATTGCGATCCTCTCCATCTGGCATTCGCCGGGAAGCACCGCACCCAAGATTGTTCGTTTTGATCTCCGTTTCTGTCCCTCATTCACCAGCAGTCTTGGGCGCAGCCGTAAAGCGCACCTCGGGCCAGCATAGGGGAGGAACTTGAACGTTTTTTTTTTGCGTTGTTCAATTTGTATGAAGAAGGCAGGAAAGAGAAGCGCGCACAAAAATTTTCGGACCTCTTTTTGGTAGGCGGGCTGTAGTGGGGCACCAATTTGGGCCTGACTGTTGGTGGGAGTCCGGCCGCAAAATTCAGGCATAAACCCGCACCTGCACCCCCGACTTCGGCCAATCTTCATGACGGGGCTTATGTTTTCTTGCTTACAGCACTTTATGTAACAATGAATCAACTCATTTCATCGCTCGAAATCTTCGAGCATGGATGGTGGCAGTATCATCTCATCCATTGCTTCTGAATCATTGCTAGTCCTGAGGGTTCTCTCTAGAACCTTATTCAAAATGAGGCTCTTCCCGTGAGCGAACTCGCCCTCTCACCCCAAGTCCATCTGGCCAATATGCCGTGGCCTGATCCCATTGCTGCAGTGGAAAAAAGTCCGCTATTTCACATAAATTTCCAGCCGAGATTCGTCACATGATCCTGATGGAGGCATTTGGGAAATTGAGTTCTTCATTTGGATCTAGTCTATGGTCATACACCATCTGAAGCTCATGAGGTTGGCCAGAACACGCATTGCAATTGGTAGTATATTGATTGGCAGATGACAGATTACGGTGCTCATGAGACTTTTGACGGCTACAGACCGAGACAATGGACATGGAGAGGCTCCTCCAAGACCTGGGCGGCCGGGACATCAGGTCCAGCCATATCAAAACACATGTCGGCTTGGCCGCACACCCCACGAAGCTTTCAAGGTGTGGACAGGCGAGTTTCCGACCAAATTTCATATTGGTGCCTTGGGTCGGGTGCTCGCTTGTAGACAGGCGTAGGTTCCATCCTTGCACCTCCTGTTCTTGTCAAGGGGACCGTGACTGATGCCATCCGACGGTTATGCCGAGGGAGTAGAAGTTTTGTTTTCAAAAAAAAAAAAAAAAAAAAAATCCATTCATCGAGCAAATACATGCTCATGTATGTGGATCGACTGTTACTTCCACAGTCAAGGTAGAACAGGCAAATGACGGGGGCAAAGTGGAACGTTTCTGGCGTCAAGTGCCGGTTAAGACGAAGGAAGCATCATCATACTGGATAAGATAAGGCCGGGGTTCAAAGACATGAAGCACGTGTAGCATTGCTTGTTGGAAGAGTACCAGCCATATTCTGTTCGGTGCATGGAGAATTGGATCCTTTACGACCTGTATGTAGATGGCGTTGCTGTTCGCCCTTTGCATCCCATAGCACCACATAACAACGGGCGCAGTGTCCTCCCGCTCACATTCATTGACTGACTTGTTGGGAAGGAGAAGTCGAGTCGAGATCGGAGGGTGGCGATGCTGTGATACCCCGCTGCAGCTGCAGCTGCAACTGGCCTTGGCCCACATGCACATGGTCTTTGTCATTTGAGCAGCAGGCTAAACTCACACAGCTTCGACGTTTCCATGAAAGGAGAGTCTGGTAGGTCTTACTCCGTACTCTGGGAAGATATATAACATACTCATCGCGTCTGGTTTCATTCTCCGAGACGGTATCCTCTATCAATTCCGCCCACGTACCACAAAGCCACCTCTCGGCCAAGATCCGGCACCTCGGCAGTCGCCTTGCTCTTCGTCCGTCACGCCGTTCTGCTGCCTGCATCATGTCGGACATTCGCCTTTCGCAGAAGCTTGCCCGCCTGAATCCCTTCAAGCCCGGCGAAGACGATGAGGACCAGGGCGGAGACATTGGAGTCGATAGCGTGGGCAGCAGAAATCGCAGCACGCGCAAGGCCCAGCTCGACAAGCAGCAGCTCCGAGTGAGCAAATCACTGCGGAACTTCCTGGCCAAGAACAAGATCCTGTCCGAGGTCGATGCCGGCGTCGATGTGGACGAGTCGACGCCCGCGCTGCGCAAAATGCTCAGCAAGTCGCACTTTGATGTCCCAGAGTCGTTGCTGGACCGGTCGCGCCCCCTTCCAGAATACTACATCAGCTCCAGCCACAACACGTACCTGATGGCTCACCAGCTGTACGGCTCTTCTTCCGCCGCGGCGTATGAGACGGCACTGAAGACGGGGTCGCGATGCGTGGAGATTGACGCGTGGGACAACAGCGCTGAACCCGACGAGCCCAAAGTCACTCACGGTTTCACTCTGGTGTCGCACATTCCCTTCCGGGCTGTCTGCGAGACCATCCGGGATGTCTTTGACCAAGAGGCTGCCCTGGCTGCGGAAGACGCCGGTTTCACCGCGGCGCCCATTCTCCTGTCACTTGAGAACCACTGCAAAGATCACGGCCAGAGACGTCTCGTGGAGATTATGAGGGAGGTTTTCGGTCACCGCCTCCTGTCGGAACCCATTCGACAAAAGGGACATCGCGAGCAGGAATTCGACGATGTGCATGTGTCGCTTGCCGATCTTGGTGCTTGCATCGCTGTGATTGTGGAATACGACCTCGGCGATGACGAGGCGGGTGACGAGTCGGACAGTGACTCGCCGACTGGTGACGAGCAGGAGACGGCCGAGGCAAAGGATGCGCGAAAGGAGTACAAGGTGAACAAGGAGGAGACCTTGACCGGGGGCGTCATCCCCGAGCTTGCCGACCTGGGCGTCTACGCACAATCCGTCAAGCCAGTCGACAATTCGTGGTACAGCCCGGGCACGCTGGCCAAAGGGCCACACCATCATCTCATCAACGTCTCCGAGTCGGGTCTGTCGTCACATCTGCCCGCCGAGGCGATTCCGATTGCAGCTCACAACGCCCGGCATCTCATGCGCGTGTATCCAAAGGGCACCCGAATCTCGTCGTCCAACCTGAAGCCACTCAAGTTCTGGGGCATCGGCGCCCAAATCTGCGCCCTCAACTGGCAGACGTTCGGAACGAGCAACCAGCTGAACGATGCACTGTTCAGCGGGTCAGAGGGGTACATCCTCAAGCCGGCGGCTCTGCGAGAGGGCGGCGATGGCAACATTTTCACGGGCGACAAGAAGAGGCTCCGTCTGCGCGTCGCCGGCGCCACCGACATCCCCGTCGGGGAAGAGGATCGCCAACCGGATTCCCTCAGGCCCTATCTCACGTGCAACCTCTACAGCCCGGGCGACATCGAAGGAAACACGCACAAGAGGAAAACGTCGGCGTACAGGCATCACAAATTGGGGATCCTGCACAGCGGCGACAACCCCCCTGCGACGGAGCCCATCTGGGACGAGTCTCTTGAATGGACGTATGATGACAATGAGCTTGTCTTTCTGCGTATGCTGATCAAGAGCGACGATTCCTGGGCTATGAACCTGATGATTGCGGTGGCTGCGATTCGGCTCGTGTACGTAGTACCGGGATGGAGCTTCATCCGGATGTTGGACATGAAGGGCAGGGAGACAAAGTGTTCCATTTTGGTCAACTTTGAGATTGAAGATGTTTTTTAAGCGCCGAGCATGATTAGTTTTTTACGTCCACAATGTCGTAACGAGAAGGGGTTGCTCGCGCCATGAATAATTCCCTTCTTGTAACGCCATGTCATTGACCGGGTGGCATGGCTCGAAAGAATGGCGGCTCAAAAGCAGGTTAGATGAGCGCGGGCTATCGGAGATGTAGTTGATGTTCTCCACGTGAACTCGAGGTGTCGCACCCTGTCAGTCATCCAATTGCCGAAACCGAAAACAAAACATGTGTTCTCGGCATTCCATCCTCAGTCCAGAGCACTATGGAGTCAGTAGCCGCGCCCGAGGAGTTCAACCCCAGACTCTCTGTCTCAACATTTGAAATGGGGTTTCGCTCCAAAATGGGAAACTCGACATGATTTTTGGCATAAACACATGGGAGGAACAGGTTCAAAACACGATTCATCTGCACGTACTCCGTAGAATCTGTACATTGAATTTATTTTCTGCAACTGCACGCATTCATTCTGCTGGACGAGATCGCTCGCATGCTCAAGCCCCCTCCGACTCTCCATCCCAGGCAGGACTTTTGCCCCCAGCAGCGCAACAGCGATGATTCCTGGCGACCTTTGACCCTCGACGACAGCTTTCCATTTTGTATCATGGCAAACAAGTCGATCGGGGCTACTTTGTTTCGCGCATCAGAGGCGATGACGTAGCCGTCTCGTGCAGTTCGATGCCGAGCTTCGACCTGTGGACCTACCCTATGCTTCAGCAACCCGAACGTCTACTGGATGATTTTTTCTTCTCATAGATGGTAGACGTGCCTGATGAATGCAAGCTCCCGACCACATGATAACCTGTTCCTGCTTTTTCCGCGAACCTCAGGGCCTTTCGCTGTCCAAGGAGGGCGTTGGCGGATGAAGCGCAGAGGTCATTCGACACGGCGACATTTATCGCTGGGCGTACTTGCTCTGACGAATGCTTGTGTGGTTTGCCTGTCGCTGGGAAATTAATTTTCAACAGTCCGTATGTCCAGTGGATTCACTTCGTACTAACAGACTATTGACAGATTAACATGGCCGAGTATATGCACCTGTTTACATGAAAATGCCTTCATTTCTGCAGTTTCAATGCGCGTAACTCTAGACAGACGATTATTTGTGAAATCTTTCGCACATACGTTTCCTACACCGAACCTGCAACCGGTATGGCTTTTTTTATGCTCTGATATATACATATATACACACACACATATATATATGTATACAGTGAGATGGTCATGTAGAAAGTATGAACATGATCAATTCATGGGTTATGGGCAATTCGCAGGGTCAGGGCCAGATGCAAGATACATTGCGAGCTCGGTGTAACAGTCGGGCATGCGGTTCGTATTGCTCATCTTGTCTTGGAGACTGTCCCGTACTTGCAATATCGATCAAGACTCTCAGTTGACCATAATCGACCGCTGAGAACAAAGCGTGAGTAATTTTGTGACACTTTCTTGTCAATCAGCGTAGGAAGGTGTGCTACAGCGCACGTCTGGCATGTATTCAGAGCATGTACACGTGCATTTGAAACACCGTGGGCGTGTCTCGCGGGGAAGCCCGACCGTTTTCCGGACCGGCAAGTTTCCAACTATCACCTGTGTGTTTGGCGTAGATACTTGCCCTTTGAAGAGCATGGATCCACACCAGTACGGATGGCTGTAATCGTGATCGGCACAAGAGGCCCGATTGCGTCACTCGAATTCGGAACGAGGTAACCAAACAAGACTCTTCGTGAAGGCTGACGCTGTTTCATGACATTGATCCGTCAAGACACTTCGGGACAGAGACAGTGGCAAAGCAACTGCTTCGGAAATCAAGCCAAAAGCAGCAGCATTTGTCCGTTTTCTTCAAACCACTCTTCCGCCCGGTTCTCCTCTCCATCAACCATTCTTCGACTCTGCCAGTTGGCGCATGCTGATCCCATGGTGGACACGACACGTGTTGGCCGACGGTGCGGGAGTCCTTGCGCAATCAGTTGGTTCATGGATGTAATCTGCCGCATCTGGACACTACCACTGTGTTGACTCACAACCCCGGCCCAGGAGACACCTCTGCGATGAAGATGACGGTTTCCACGACCGACCTTTCCTTTCGGCTATCCCTCATCGCGTCGTTGATGAACCGTAGGGGCGAGTCCGTGTTCCAGTTCGCCATGTGCTGGAGCAATTTTAAATTTCCTTCTGTGTCCAGGGCAGACGGACGGACCACTGGACGTTGTCGCGAGGGTCATGTGCATGACGTGTGTGTGCGTGTGTGACGCCATGGACGAACCGGAGAGACAGACCCTTTGTTGGGCCTTGTGAGCCCGGTGCCGGCCGAGAAACTACGACGCCTCATTATGACGCGAATGCTACTCCGTACTCCGTATCTGGCGGCTATTCGCAAACAAGAAGGCTGACTCTCTTTGTAGTCGTGCCATCAGTCTTCGTGACACGGTTTGTCATGAGGTATTTACGGAGTGCGGAGTAATAATAAGAAACATGCGCATGCCAGCAGGCCTTTCTCCGTTCCCTTCTCCGGCACAGTCGGGTATGGGCTTATCCAGGAAAAAACCTTAAGAGATACTCCGTACGGATTACTTCCGCACTGAAAATGGCTGTGTGGAGACTCCTCTCGATTCGGATAGTCCGGTGGGAAATTTACATGATGTAATATGTGCCCTTCCAGGAAAGTGCAACCTGCATCCTGCCTGGTGGGAGAGACTCGGTGATCCGTACGGATTGCTCCGCACGGACTACATTACATACAACATTGTATTCAATGACGATCAAATCGACGCCTCACCTTCGAGGCTTCTTCCATCTTGTCTTCCTCTCCTCTTTAACCTCGACCGCTCTCAACGACCCCTGGCTTTGTATTACATAGAATGCGCCTCAGGTGGCGTGGCACTCAGCAGCCCTGGCTCCCGGCCCTGACCAACAGGGGCAGGGGGGTTCTTGTCGACAATGCATGGGGGGCGTCTCATGGCGTCACCCCCCGCTGATCCTCTTCTTTGCGGTCAACTGTGATTTTGCCAAATCGCCCATCCCGGGCATCTTTGGAATTTACGTCTCGTCTCCACGCGACTTATTATTATCGGGATTCGAACATTCTTTGCAGCATCATTCACGTCTGGGGATTTTTTTGGTGACTTTGATTCGCACGACGTTCTTGTGACCGAGGATGCCATGGCAACCTGAGCATGATGCTGCATCTCTCCCCCGAGTCATTCGGGAGCCCCTCCCCTGAGTCCCCTCTCTTCTAATAGTCCGTTGTACTCCGAAGGAAATCCATCACAGGTCTTGCCCGGCAGAGTGACAGTTGCCGATCCGCAGCACATCTTTTCCTTTTTTATCCCCGTGCATTCAAGACGACACTCCCAACACTGATGTCGAATGTCGATCAACCAGTGGCCAAGTCGTCACTGAAACCTAGGCTGGAGCTATTTTAGAGCAAAGATGGAACTCGGTGTGATGGTGATGATGAGCTGGAGTAGAAGGATTTGAAGGTCGTCTGTTGCCTCCACCCACACCACAATCCTAGGCTCTGGAGGCTCTGGGAAAAGGGGGTCCAAGAGTTTCCACAGGCCACTCTGACGTCTCGTCATTTCCTCCAGCGCACTGTTTGTTGGCAGACGGGGCTGATGACAGGGCAGATGCCCGTTGTTGAGGAGCAGGCGTGGGGCCACAACCTCGCTCTCTGCCGCCTGCCGCCTGCCGCCTGCCGCCTGCCGCCTGCCGCCTGCCTGCTGTGCAACCAGCGCAACCTATTAACAAGACGTCAGTTCACTGATCACACTGACCACACTGACCACCTACATCTCCCAGTGCTGCATGCCCCCGTCATGGGCCCATTTATCCACCGCCTTCCCTCCTCTCCCCGTTGCCCACTGCCATAGAAACGACCCTCGTTCCTCCTCCCCACCTGCCACCTGCCACCTGCCACCTGCCACCCGCCACCTGCCACCACTTCTGACACCCTTTTCTCCAGTGGCTCGTCGTCGACCGAGCAAAAATTTTCCAACGTCGACCATCGCTTCTGTCATCTCGACCTGCTTCTTCCTTCGTTTTTGCATTCATCCTCTTTGATCACGTCGCTCGCGTTGGACACTGAACTCGTTCGACCGATACGAGAAGTTTCCATTTTCCAGTGCCACTGTCCATACCTCCTCTACTCGTGATCGAGGCTATTTGCTTTAAGCATTCGGAAGCACATCTCCCATCTAGTTGGCCATGTCAGACGACCACGACCTACAGCCAAAAGGCTATAACAGCCACTCCCACCCCATCGAGCGATCCGATTCCTCCGTATCATCAGACACTTCTGAGAACAATGACGTCGGGAACAATGCACCTCGACCTGTGATACACCATCCAATGCCTACTCGACCGCGATTGCCCAGCCGAAAAAGCAGCGGCCCGCTGGCGGTTCCCCGCGACAGCTCTGCCGTTGGTCCAGTTGACGCGCAATTTGGTCCCGACGACGTCCGAGCCATGAGTCCCCGACGAACCGGTGAGGACATTGATAAGATGGGCAAAGAAGCCAGGGAAGAAATGCGAAGGTAAGAATCGGCAGAGGCATTGCGCATTGGACAACGCAGTTGACTGGGACTTAGACATGCCAAACTTTTGCAAGAATCTCTCATCACTATTTTCAATCGCATTGAGGCAGTCCGTGAAGAGCACGACAAACTTGACAGCAACAACAAGTTCCTTCAAAAATACATTGGCGACCTCATGAGTACGACCAAAATCACCGCGACGGGCAGCCGCGGAAAGAAATGAGGGCCGATTCAATCGACGGTTTCCCTCGTCATCGCCAGTGTTGAAAACGAATCGGCCTGACCGCTTCGAACGACAATTTCGGCATGGAGTCTTGGTGATACTTTCCCATCATCTCCACCGATTTCTAATTTTCTTCTGAACATTTTCGTTTTCTGGCGCAATTCTTTGAAGAAACAGGCATTGCGTTCTGCAATCAAACAAAAGTCTCATGAAACTCAGGCATAACACGAATCACGAATGGCTTGGCATTTATTAATGCCGGCATTTTGCATCTCGGCTTCCACAAACCGGCCTTTTGCGGGCAAGATACCCGGAGCCTACGGGCGCATACAAAAAATCACCCTCTTTTTCTCATTTTGAAGCGTCGGGTTTGATCCCAACATCTGGTTTCATGTTGCAAAGGGCACGCTTCCCAGGCAAAACCAAAATCGACTTGTACCAGGTTCTCCATATTGTACACTAGCTACGGCATGGTAAAGCACTTGACACGAATAGCATGCGGTCTGAGTGGACATGAGTTTCTCAACGTCGGTGCGACGCAGACCGTGCCTTCCCTTCCAATAAGCACCTGCTTTTCTGCCAATCTTTTCTTCGAAAGAAACAAGAAACAATCATGAACGATGCACCTGCGCCCGAGTGGAGCAACAACCTGTTTTTTGTTTTTGTCTCTGTTTTCTTTTTATCTATGTTTTTTTTTTTTCCCAACCCCCCCCCCCCCCCAGTCAAACCCTTACATGAACGGAGGCCCTGGGCTCAGGGTGAGACGTACGGGAGCATATGTTCTAGGCGTTAGAGGGACATGCAGGCGCACCGGAACATCTGGTATCGCAGATTTAGTATGAAAGTTTTTTATCGTTTTGACCCAGCATCGGGAAGCGTTAGAGGGTGAAGATGGAGAGGCGCATGCGAGAGCACAGGATCGAGGACCCGAGGGAGAAATGGGCATTTGCGAGTCACTGCGTCGTACCAGGAACTGGTGTAGGAGGGGTAAATGTTTTCTTTGTCTTGTTATTTTGCCTCATGTTCTTCTTATTCTTGTTTGATTTATCCTGCTGACTAGCAGCGGGCAGCAGAGCTTCAGAATTGTAAGAACAATGATAGCTAGGCAAGAGGTATGGGGGCTCTGGTATATTGACTGAAGCTTGCTAGGTCTAAGTGTGTTGTGCGTGCGAGTCGCTGGCTTATAGCTAGCGGCTCGCCAGTGTCACGTGGACCTAGCCCTAGGGTGCGGCCTGTCCGCGGGGCGCGCTGGTGGTGCGCCTGTGTTGTGAGTGGGGCCTCACAATTATCCCCCCACTTATAGCCGGGCTCCCGAACGGCTTCCGCTGGCTTCTATATCAAAACAATAACAAACAACAACAGCGTTTGAGTACAAATTCGC